>PVIA01005786.1:0-108773 GCA_004024845.1 Tonatia bakeri
TCTAAAAATAATCTAAAAAAATGAAGATCAAAAATATAAACAGTAAAATGACAACAAACTCACAACTATCAACAACTGAACCTAAACAAAACAAGAACTAAAAAACGAACTAAGCAAACAACTAGAACAGGAACAGATTCACAGAAATAGAGATCGAATGGAGGGTTATCAGTGGGGATGGAGAGGGGAGAATGGGGGGAAGGTACAAGAAATAAGAAGCATAATTGGTAGGTACAAAATAGGAGGAGGTTAAGAATAGTATGGGAAATGTAGAAGCCAAAGAACTTATATAAGTAGGACCCATAGACATGAACTAAGGAGGGGAATGTGGGTAGGAGAGGTATGTAGGGTGGAGGGGAATAAAGGGAAAATGGGACAACTGTAATAGCATAATCAATAAAATATACTTAAAAAAATAAAAAAAATGTAAATAAAATCTTTAAGGGTGCCAGTGAAGTAACAGAAATACTTCTAGGCAGTTACCCCCCTTTTTGTGCTTTGTCATGCATATTTCACCTACATGTTACTGCCCAACAATACTTTCTTATAATTATTTTTATTAATTTATTTTCTCTAAGGACAAGTATATATTTATAGCATTATTATATTAATCTTATGTGCCTTTTCTGCTTTTCATTTGTTCCTATGAATTCAAGTTAACCAACGGTGTCATTTCCTTACTCCAGTACAGCTTTGTTCCCATCCACTTCCTTTGTTGTTAATGGCAGTATAACCCCCAAAATACAATTTTATACATAGTTTTATATAGATGCTCTGCAAATCAATTCAGAAAAAGAGAAAATATCCATTTACTTTTATAATCATGTAATTTCCTTTACGCTGCTGGCGGCCTGCACCTCTTGAAAAGATAGGTAACCCTCAACTAGGAGACAGAGGAAGAGGGAGCCTGTATTCTTGATTGCACCCTCCTGGAGTGTCTCTCATTCTAAACTGAGAGGAGGGGGAAGATGAGTGGTGGTTCAAATGCCACAAACTCTACTTACCTGTCAAGTTTTAGATGGTCTTATGTTTCCTCATTTGGCTGTATACCCTTAGAACAATTTCCAGAAACTGTACATGGTTGTTTTGCTTAGAATTTTCACGTTAGGTTGTCCCCTGGGAAATTGGTCTGCAGGGTTCCTTGCGCTGCCATTTCAGTAGTTATTATTGCTTAGTCTAAATTAGAAAGCACTTTAGAAAGCATTTCTTTACAAAGTACTTTCACATGTAATTTAATTTGTTCTCCACAATTGTATAAAAGCAGCAGGGGAAGGATTTCTAGTCCTAAAGATGAGGTTCACAGATGTTAATGAACTTGCCTAAAATTTTAAGGCTTGTCAGAACCAAGAGTACACCCTGTAAGTTTCAGGCCTACTGCATGCTTTGTGCTAAGCATTAGATTAAAAAAAAAGTTGAGAAATTTACTGTGTAGACAAGAGACAGAAAAAGGCAATTACAGTGCAAAGTGCTAGAATACAGGCAAAACATTTAAGTGTTTTTAGGAAAACAGTAAGGGTTTTAGCCTTGAATAAGTATTTGAATCCAAGAATTTTGATTCCTAATTCTGTTTCTTGTAAAAGATGAATGTTCTCAAAACAAACAGTCTAGTGATTAAGAAGCTAGACTGAAGCCACATTGCCATATTTCAATTTCAGTCCAATTATTGCTGTTACCCTTGGTAAGTCACTCAATCTCTTTGTGCTTCAGTTCCCTCATCTGTAAAATGGTGCTATTACCTACCCAACCCCTTCAATTGTACGATTGTGTAATATGCTTAAAACTACCTAGTATACAGTTTGTACTATGTGATTGCTGAACGAATTCTATTAGTGAGGGGATGGGTTAATACTGAACTCCTGCGGGGATATAGTTGTAGTTTCCTGATAAAATGCTGAATTTGCAAAAGCTTGAAATACTTTTCAGAATACAATGTTTGTTTTATCAGCAAAATTGTTTCATTTACACTGACTACAGGGAGATTTAAGGTAAATTAAAAATAGTAATTTCAGGAAATGATAGGAATCTCTGTAGGCTTCTAGGTTATTCATAGATTGCCATAAATTTTAAAAAATGTGATTTGTACTGCAATATGAAATTAATGCAATACAAAATACATTTAGTGTCACATTCTAATTTTGATTAACAAGCTGTCTAAAGCTTCTGTAAGATTTCAGTAAGAATTACGTTTAGTATATTCAATTCTTAGGTTTCTATAGGTAACTACTGAAATATTTGTTAACCCTGGCTGTTGAGGCTCAGTGGATTAAGTGCCAGCCTGGAAACCAAAGGGTTAGGGATTTGATTCCAAGTCTAGAGCACATGCCTGGGTTTCAGGCCAGGTCCCCATTAGGGGGCGCTCAAGAGGCAACCACACATTGCTGTTTCTCTTCCTCTCCTTCTCCCTGCCTTCCTCTCTCTAAAAATAAATCTTTAAAAAAATATTTGTTATACCTCTGAAATAGTTATATTAACCTCAGTCATTCTTGTTGAAAGCTCTGGAAAATTGTGAACTATTGATATGTCAAATGGTCAAGTCCTTCATAGTGCTAAATTGGTTTCCTAAGGCAAAAAAATAAACTGAAATGTGGTACAAAACATAGCTCTATGCTCAAGAGGACACAATCAGCAAGACTTCTATTAATACCCCACCTCTACTCAAAGGCAAGTACTTTCCTGGGAAACTACCCTATTTTGCCACATATAATACACACTTTTGCCCAAGTTTTTTAAGGAAAAATAAGTATGAGCATTATACATGGGTAGTATAATTCTGTTATCTATATAAATGTTTTTAATTCTTCTATTTATGCTTATGCATTAAAAGTTCAATGCTAGAAAGCAATAACAGTATCCATACACAAAATAATACCCTGGAATACATGTATCAGTTTTGTTTCGAAATATAAATAAAAAATCTGAATTAAAAAATTTGAAAGGTTTTTTCCTGAAAGTTTGGGCCAAAAACATGGGTGTGCATTACACATGGGAGCGCACTATATGTGGCAAAATACGGTATTCTATTTGCATAATAAGTGCCCATCTAATAATAGCCTACACTTTAAAATTTAGAATATTTTTACATGTTCCCTCCTTAGAACCACACTCTTACAACCAAAAACAAAATCCTGCAAAATATTTTATGGAAAAGTGTCAACACCTTGTATTATTATTACTAATGTAAGCATTCGATACCAAAGAAATGAAGGTCATTTTACAAACTCAGAACTTTTGCAAGTCCATGAAATTTCCATTTTATTATAGTTTTATATCACACTAGTTCCAATGCATTTCTTTACAACTACTGCAACACAGGTCCTTTGGAATTATTTCAGTTATATGTAACATGTGACTTCACCAAAGAGTTTCAAGAACAAACAAAATTTCAAATTATTAACTTTTAGATGAAAGGGAAATGATACAGTCATTAGATGATGGCTGGAGTTATTCCAACAAGCCAGTATTCAATTGCTTCTGATACAGCAGTTATGAATTAGAACCTTCAAAAAACAAGAGCAAACTGAAGTATACTAAAAAAGTGTCTGCACCTTAAGTCTCCCATAACTCTAAACCTTTGACAGAAGCAAGGTATAGGAACTTTCCTGAAAATTAAGTGGGTTTCCAGTATTTCCATGTAGTTGAGCTTTCAGAGACAGATGCTCAAGACTTATTATTAATGTATATACCATCCTGGCTCTGGTTGCATTAATTATGCCTGAAGAGTTTAATACCCATCCAAGTCCAAAGGTGGAAAAACACATACACTGGTATGGTAATGGGCAAGAGCAGGCTGTAAAAGCAGAGGCTGGCTGTGCTTGTGCAGCCCTGAGGGAAGTTTTCTTCCACAGAGGCCGAGTAGAACAGTCCTGCTAAAGAGACCAATGGAATAAGGACAGTCAAGGTAGGAAGAGACAGAAACATTCTTCTCTCCCACTTATTACCTGCCACCCTGACTTTTTTAAAAGGTAGACAGTATTAAGAAAATTTAGTTTTTAAAATGTGGTATTTAATTATGATTTAATGCTGCTCCACATCTTCTTCCTTCTTGTTCTGATGTGTCATCCTAGCTGCCTGAGGTATCATATTAGGAATCCCATCAATAATTGGATAGGCTATTCCCAACTCTTCATTAATCAATTCATTTGTTGATGCTTCATATCTGAGGGAGGGAAAAAACAAATTGTGAAAAACAAAATGCCTGGACGAGCTTGATATTCAATAAATAACACCACTTATCCAATTCTTGACACAGAGTTAATCTCGGTAAAGCAGAATTAAACTCCTTTTAATTCTAAAAGCAGTGATAGCCAATTGAATCATTTCTTTTAGAAAATGAATTTCTAATTGTTCCTATTTTAGTTTCTCCCAGTTTTTTCACTTTATTCTCAACGTACACCTTAATTTAAAAAAAATTCAGAAAAAGGTTCCTCTTACAATCCAACTAGTTCTTCATTATTCTGGTCACCCCCAAAACTAATCTAGTTAATTTACTACTGCAAAGATACTAGGGAAAAATTCAACTTCCTCATTTTAGAATACCTGAGAGCAAACTAACTGATCCATCAGAAGGAAACCACTGGAAAAAAAAAGCCTGAGAAAGATAAAAGGGCAGAAACGAGAAAACTGGAAAACTGCAAATCCGCGGTGAGCTAGTTACACAATGAACTAAACGGTAGAACAAATGATAATTTCAATGTTTAAGAAAATTTAATAGGCTCATTATGAGAAAAACGTAGAAAGGGAAATGTAAAAAAATGAAAATTAAACTTACTAGCAATCTACCACCCAAAGATGGTACTACACGTAACACTGTGGTATTCAGCATATCCGATCTGCAATACTCGTGTCGTAAACGTTCAGTTTTAGTAGCCTGGAACTGTAGAGCTATCTATCCTAACGACTATAAGTTAAGATGATAGAGGCCTTTACAAAAACCAGCTAGTCCAGAACGAAAAGCCAGAGAGCAGCACACGAAGCTTCCACGCTCGAGTTCCGCAGGTATCAGTTGTACACGGCATTTTCACAAGGATCTGCAGGATACTACAGTATTCTTCATCATCTTGGCTTAAAAACCTTAATGCCTTGGACTAGTCCTAAGTCTCACAACTTCGTAAACATGGCTATACATTAGAATCACGTAGACTCCTTTGAAAGAGATGGGTAATGGTTCAGGCCCTGCCCCGAGACCTTCGATTTCGGCCACCTGGGGTGCTGCCCGGGAATCGCCATTTTTAAAAAGGTCCCTCGGTGGTTCTAATGCACAGCAAGGGGCAAGTCTGTAAAAGCTTCCATCTGTTCCTGCGGGTCGGCGGTTTGATTTGGGAGGCCTGGGGCTCAGTTGCCCTGCGGCCTTCTCCCACCCCTCCCGCCGCACAGAGAGGAGCGTGGGAGCTGACGCGCCCCCAGAAAATGGCAGCAGTGGATACCCGGACTGACCTAAAAAACTCCCCAATGGGGGTAAGCGGCCGCGCAGCCCACCTGACTCCTCCCGCAACAGGCGGCCGCTACAGGGAAGCCACAGCTGACGAAGCTCACCTGAGCGGCTTCTTGGAAAGTGGGCACACCAAGAACTCCAGCAGCGCCGGATCGAAAGCGCTGGGCAGTTCCTCAGTCCTCTCGCTCTGGTCAGCCGACCGCTGCGACCCTGACCCGCGCAGGCACCTACGGGCGACCGCAGATGGCAGCGCGCGTGTATTGCGCAGCGCCAAGGCGACCCTGCCGCACACTGCACTCAGCATGGTGGGCAGCCAGCCACTGGCCCTCACCGCCCTCCGCCAGGCCCAGCCACGCAAGCTGATACTTTCGCATCCAGCCGGCCGGCCAGGCCCCGCCCCTCGGTGCTCTGCAAATGCAGCCCCAACTGGCGGGAGCTAGCATTTTGGTTCCGAGGGTGTTCCTGACCCGACTGCTTTTCTCGGGGCACCTGTTGGAAATTAGAGCGCTGTTTGCCGCCAGTGTCCTCTCGTGGCTGTTCTATCGCGATTACACATGGCAAACAAAAGCAATGCTTTAATGGGGGTGCCTTGAGTTTTCACCAGGGCATATCGCCGGCTGCCAGGAAGCCAGTGGCCTGACCTCAGAGCCATACAGTGTTAGACTGAGACCTACGTAGTTATCTACAGAATGAGGTTTCAAACACTCTTGTCATAGTGGGTGTGTTAAAAGCATTCATTTGTTTTAGGTAAATCTTTACCACAGTTCCCATAATCTTGTTTGGCTTTTTTCTTTTTCTTCCATTTAAAAAAATTGAAGAACCTGAAAAGAATATGTCAGTCCTCTTAACGTTCTAAGACGGCCATACTCTTACCACTTTGAATTCAGTTGCACAATAAAGTACAATTAATTTACTCCTCTAAATGAGTGTATAATTAGGCAAATGTCCACTAGTTAAAGGGGTAATCCATTGTGGATTTTTCGCCCCATGTTTGTCACTCTCTGTCCAAGGAAGTGATACAGGTTTGATCTTTCACCCTGTAGCAGGTAAGAGAGCTTGGACTCTGGGGCCTACCAGCTTGGTTCCAGGTCCACAGCTTACTATCTGTATGACTTCAGCAAGTGACTTAACTGCACAGTCTCCTTATCTGTATAAGATTAATAACTGTTCCCACCTTGAGAAGTCCCCCTGCGGGTATTAAAATATGACAATGCATTCAAAGAGGGTTTAGAAAAGTGCCTGGGACAAATTAATGCCCAAATAAAGTTATTATTATTTTATTTTTCCTATTCTTCCCAGTTCAATATACTAGAATATTTTTTGTTAGTCACCATGTTTTCCCTTTGTTTTGCTGAATATTGATTTGAATCTTATTTGTAACATTGGGCTTGACCATTTCAGACTTTGAGCTCCTGGGAGGTAAGGATGGGAGTGAGGGATATACAGATATAAGATTATATTTTCAAGTTTGTCTTCCACTCAACAGTGTCCAAATAAATTGAGAAATTTGTATATTGTTTTTTCACTCTATTTTTTAAAATCCACTACATTATTTGGTGTTCTTTGTTTACTAATGCTCAAAAGATTTGAGCCTAAAGCAGTTGTCAGGGATGTAGGCTCAAGAAAGACTATTGTAAAGTTCCAACGTTACCTTCACATTATTTCCTACTAGTGCAGGAATTAATCTTTTAGTTTGTAGTTAGTTGATACTTTGGGCTCAACAGAGGGAGTGGACAATAGGAAAGGTAAGTTTCAGTGAGCTCTGAGGAAGCAGAGCTTGACTTTTGCCAGAATGGGTGGGCTCAGGCCAGGCTAGGCAGGCCTAGGGCCTTGGCCCCTGTGGGGTAGGAATAGGCACCCATGCGTGAGGCTAGCTTCATTAGCCTCAGCTGCCTGGCCTGGCTAACAGATCCCTATCAACTGGGTTTACTAACCAGTTATAAATAAATTAGTTTCAGTTTGACTCCACATAGAAGGTTTGAAGCAGATCAGTTTAGTTTATATGAGTATTGGGGGCAAATGCAGAGTAACAGCAAAGTATTGAAATCCAAATTTATAGTACCAAAAATCACCCAATATTTAAGGATCATCTGTGTGTGTTGTATTAATCCAAAATAATGTAAATATTAAGTTGCAAAACATCCCTAAATAGCCGCCAGTGATTAAGGAGTGTAATGAATTTCTGCATGTAGTTTACTAAGCTGAATGTAGATGATAGTATAGAACTGTAAAATCATTAATCCTTCTTTACTGTTGGTGTGACTATTATCTTTCTCGTCTCAGAGCCCTGTGCACACATGTAATAACATGGTGGGCTCTGGGCTAAGGTACATTATTAGCTGTGTAACCTTGGGGAAGCTATTAACCTTCTCTACCTCAATGTTATCATCTATAAAATACAAGCATTCCTCTTTGTATTATGCTTCTCTTTATTACAACTCACAGATACTGTGTTTTTTACAAACTGAAGGCAAGACCAGCAAAAATATTATGACTCACTTTATTGTGATATTTGCTTTATTACAGTGGTCTGGGACTGAACCTGAAATACCTCCAAGGTCTGTCTTTGGTATAATAATAGTGCCTACCACGTTAGAGTCGTTGAGAGGATCAACTCAAATAATACAAGTAAAACAGTTAACACAGGCTGGCACAGACTACACTTTTAAATGTATGTTAGCAGCAACAGAATTACTTCTTGTGGTAAAGTTGGTGAAAATTCTAATAAAAAATGTTGACGAAATAACACTCAGCTCAAGAAAAAGTCTTAGAAGTGTTTATTGCAGGCAAATTGACAACAATTGCCAGGAAGCAAAATCTCAACAGATTGAGAAAATGCTCTGGGGAATGGCTGTTTTACAGCTTATTTTATATGTTAGAATCAGAGGAGGAGGCACATGGGGGGGCGGGTTACGTGAAATTTATTGGTGGTAGATTAGGAAGATGGTGCAAAGCAAAGCAGGGAAATCTCTGAGGTTGGATAAAAGGTAAATGGAGAGCTACATACTTCTTTTGCACTGGTGAAACAGAGTAGTTAATAATTAACATTTATAGCACATACAAGTGGTATGTGGGCAATAAGATAAAAAGAAGTGTTTTGTAGTCTCATGCTCTGATGGGAGGCTATACCCTTAAGGGTCTGGAAAAGAGGGATTACTCTGACATTTCAAAAGTGTACTATCTTAGATGCAAAGAAAACAATAGACAGGCTTACTTAAGGTAAAGATTGACCTTAGTCAAGGAAGCTATAGACTGAAAAAAAATGTCACTAACCACCATGGCCTGCTTGTAGTTAAGGGTTTTTATATTCAGACCATCATCCTATGTGGTCGCTTTTCAGTCTCTGAGTTTGCAAGGCTCTTTCATTCTGGCCTTCCCTGAGCTTATCAGATTTAGTAGGTGGCTCCTTCTTCATCCACAAAAAAGGAAAACACAATGTACCAATGGGCACCTTAATTTTAACTGACATGGAATTTTTGTAGTTTCCAATGTGGATAATGTTGAAACAAACTCTTGGGCTATTATATACGTTAAGTGAGTTAGATATCTCCAGGCAAAGGAGAGACTATAATATATATTTTAAGTGTTTTGTAAAGATTTTATGTATTTACTTTGACAGAGAGAGGAAGGGAGGAGAAAGACAGAGAGAAACATTGATGTGAGAGTCACCCACTGGTTGCCTCTCCTGCACATCAGGGCCAGGAACCGAACTGGCAAACCAGGCAGGTGCCCTGACTGGGGATCAAACTGGAGACTTTTCACTTTGTGGGATGACATCCGACCAATCGAGACACATGGGTCAGGGCTAGAATATATATTCTAACAAGATCTCATACCAAATTCCATGGCATTGAAATTTGGGAAGCTCTGATTCAGAGAGACAAGTTAAAATCAATTTTCCACTAGATGGCATCATTAATACTTGAACAAACACTTATTTCAGCCTGTACTTTTATTTCTGTAATTATAAAAATTTGCTTTTATTTGGCTACTCATTTCCTTAATTTGATGACATCTACTTTAATAAAAAATAACAATTTTATTTTATTTTACAAAATTTTTAGTAAGTTGCCATTGTAATGCATTTATTAAAATGAAGGGTCCAAAAGATAAATGGGCAGAAACTGTAAAAAAAAAATTATGAAAAAGAAAATACAGTTGCTCAATAAACATAAAAATATTCATCTTCAATAGTAAAGTAATGCATATTTTAAACATTAAATACATTTACATTTCTCATATATATAATATGGGGAATTGGGTTACGTGATTATGGAGGCCAAGGAGTTTCACGATGTGCTGTCTGAAAGCTGGAGGGCCATGGGAGCGGGTGGTGTAAATCCCAGTCCAAGAACAGAAGAATGCAGATGCCTCTCCTCAGTCAGCCAGGTGGGGAGCAGGTTTGAGTTCCTCCTTCCTCTGACTTTGTTCTGTTCAGACCATTAGCAGACTGGATGATGCCTATCCACATTGGGGAATGCAGTCTAGTTTACTGAGTCTACTGATTCAAATGCTACTCTCATGTGGAAACACCCTCACCAACACATCCAGAAATAATGTTTAATATGGGCACCCCTTGGTCCAGTCAAACTGACACAAAAAATTACCCATCATACTGTCCTAGAGGCTCAAGCTGTCCTCTGCACCATTATACAGCGTTAAAAGTAAAAGCTCATCACAACAACATAGAAGGGATTATTAACTATAATAAGCAGAAAACAAAAACAGGACACAGAATTTTACACACAATGGGTACAATTAGTTTGTGAACCAAAAATTTAGGAATAGAAACCAAAATGTTGGTTGTGTTTAAGTGTTTGGAATGTTGCCCAATTGTTCTTTAACTGATTATCTCTTTTATGTTATTTTTAAAAAGATTTTAGTTATTTATTTTTAGAGAGAGGGGAAGGGAGGGAGAAGAGAGGGAGAGAAATATTGATGTGACAGAGAAACATTGATCGGCTGCCTCTCATCTGTGCCCCAACTGGGGACCTAACTTGGAGTCCAGGCATGTGCACTGACTGGAAATGGAACCAGCGGCTTTTCACTTTTGGGACGACACCCAGCAAAGAAGCCACACAGGTCAGGACTGATTCTCTTTTTTAAATTTTTCTTTTATGAAGTAGTTTTAAAATATAAATTTTTGAGGTTAATAATTGATGTATTTTAAAATTATTTTATATTTAAAATATAAGTATATTTTAAAATATATACTTTAAATTATTTTATATTTAAAATTATATTATATTTAAAAATATAATATGCAGTGTATTATATTTTAAAATTATTGATTCTACTCAATGAATATTTATATTGACTATTCCTGTATTCTTAGTATTGTGTTAGGAGGTAAAAAGGAAGGGTATAAAGGCATAAAAGATATCCCAATTTTTAAGAAGCTTATAATCTTAAGTGGACTAAATAGCATAGGATAAAGTTAACTAAAAATTCAACATTTGTTTTGATTAATACTGAACATCAGCAGGGAGTAATACCTGTGCTTGGTAGAAAGGGTAGGGAGTGTCAGTAAAGGATGGGTCATGTGACACTGTTAAAATCTTTTTTAATCCATGAAAATAAAATATTAATTTTTCAAGGAGGATATGATGCTTGTTGGCAGAGAGGAGTATGATGAACCATCCATACTATTATATATTGCAGATCTGAGGAAAATTAATAATATGGAATTGAGTGGATTTGGAGGGCTGCAAGTTAATATAAATTTTAATTGGCTTACAAATATAGATGACCAGTTTCAAAACTGATTTAAAATTTGGCCAGGTTTAATCTTTAGCTTAATTTCAACATAATTAAGATGCAGACATACAAAAAGAGAAATGGTGCTTCTTAAAAAGACTCATCACCAATATTTTGTTCTTTAAAATGTTGTATTCCTACATATTTTGAAATACTTCAAAAGCAGGAGATCATCAAAACTATATCAAAGAGGGAGTCTGTGGATAAACCACTCTCCATAATTTTAACTTGCTTATTTAGAATAAAGTATATCAAGGAAAAATGGTAGACTTCCAGTCAAGATGGCAGCATAGGCAGACATATTTTGTCTCCTCACACAACCACATAAAAATTACAACTAAAATATAGAACAACCATCACTCAGAACAGTCAGAAATTGAGTTGAATGGAAGTCTGACAACTACAGAATTAAAGAAACCGCATCCATCCAGACTGCTAGGAAGGGCACAGACAAGGAAATGCACTGGTCCCACACACATGTGTGGTAGCTAAAAATTTGAGAGGGATAGCTCAGGAGTAAGGAGGCCCAGCTCCACACCAGGCCCACCAACACAGGGTTCCAGTGCCAGGAAGATAAGCCTCCACAACTTCTGGATGCAAAGACCAGCAGGGACTAAGTTGGTGGAAGAAACTTCTGGAGCCCCAAGCAGTTCCTCTTAAAGAACCCACATGTTGACTCACCTACTCACACTCTCTCTCTCTGAGCTGCAACACCGGAGTAGCAGTTTAAAAGGCACCAGTGGTACACAGGGAGAAACTAAAGTGTCTGTCTTCAAGCTGAGCAGAGGCCATTGTCACTTTTCTAAACCATCCCAGCACAGAGCTGGCAAGATGGTGCTGTATCGGAGACTCCATCTGCCTGGCTAACACTGTTTGACCTCCCTGGGAGATTTCCAGAGACTCCACCTCACCCAATTTACAGACCCACCTAAGCTGTTTTTCCATATGAATGGCTGGTCTTGGCTACTGCTTCCCAACTTCCTAAATCCTCTCAAACAAGCAACAGCTGGCTAAGTGGCCCCAGCCCTGGCACCAGCAGCAGCCAGCTTAGATTCACAGTTTAGCTTTGTCTGGCAATCTTCAAGCGCAGTACAAGTAGCAGCCTTCTCAGATTATTTTATACCTCAGACAGGGCTGGCCCAGGTAAAACAGAGGGGCTGGGGGGCTAACCTGGGCCTACACCACCTGGGACCCCAGGGTCAATGCACCCAGTGGACACCTACAGACCATGTTGGAACATCACCCTGCCCCAGCCCAGCTGATTTTCGAGAGAGGGCAGAGGATGGTGGTCAGTGGTCACAGCTAGTCTGTGCAGCTGACTGGCCTGAGTAAGTCCCTCTCATTGATCTGCCAACAGCAACCAAGGCTCAACTATAAGAGGAGGGTGTACTCAGCCCACACAAAGGGCATTCCTTGAGTACCCAGCTTGGGTAATAGGGGAGGCTGTGCCACTGGATCCTATAGGACACCTACTACATTAGGCCACACTACCAAGACACAGAGTCAAAAGCAGCTTACCTAGCATAGAAACATAGAAACAAACACAGGGAGGCTGACAAACACAGGGAGGAGGCAAAGACACATGGCCTGAATGAAAGAACAGATCAAACTCCAGAAAAAGAGTTAAATGAAATGGAGATAAGCAATATATCAGATACAGAGTTCAAAACACTGGTTATTAGGATGCCCAAGGAACTTAGTGAGGACCTCAGCAACATAAAAAAGATCCAGTCAGGAATGACGGATACATTAACTGAAATAAAGAACAATTTACAGGGAAACAACTGTAGAGTGGATGAAACCAAGAATCAAATCAATGACATGGAACATAAGGAAGCAAAAAAACAACCAATCAGGATGATAAGAAAAAAGAATAAAAAAAATGAGGGTAGTTTGAGGAGCCTCTGGGACAATTTCAAATGGTCCAATATTTGCATCATAGGGATGCCAGAAAGAGGAGAGGAAGAGCAAGAAATTGGAAATTAACTTGAAAAAATAATGAAAGAAAATTTCCCTAATTTGGTGAAGGAAATAGACCAATAGAGAGTCCCAAACAAAATCGATGCAAGACACATCATAATTAAAATGTTAAAGGTTAAAGATAAAGAGAGAATCTTAAAAGCAGCAACAGAAAAGAACTTAGTTATTTATAGGGAAGTTCCTATAAATCTGTCAGCTAATTTCTGAAAGGAAAGTTTGCAGACTAGGTGAGATTGGCAAGAAATATTCTGTCATGAAAAGCAGGGACCTAAAATGCTCTACTCAGCAAAACTATCATTTAGAATCAAAGAGCAGAGAAAGAGCTTCCCAGACCAAAAAAAAAAAAAAAAAGCAAACAAACAAACAAAAACACCTAGAGTTCACCATCACCAAAATATTATTATATAAAATGTTAAAGGGATTTATTTAAGAAAAAAAAAGATCAAAACTATGAACAACAAATAGGCAAAAAATACATGTCTATTAATAATTGAATCTAAAAAACTAAGCAAACAATAAGAACAGAGACAGAAACATGGACAGGAGAACATTTTCATGGTTGCCAGATGGGAGGGATGTGAGGGAATGGGTGAGGAGGTGAGGGGATTAAGAAGTGCAAATAGGTAGTTTCAGAGTAGCCGTAGAGATGTAAAGTACAGTACTGGAAATGGAGTAGCCAAAGAACCTATATGCATGACCCATGGACATGAACAATTGTGGGGGGGACTGCCTGAGGGAGCGGAGGTGAGGGAGGAAAATTGGGACAACTGTAATAGCATAAGCAATAAAACATAATTTTTAAAAAAATGGCAGGATGTTCTTTCCAAATCAGCTTTAAGTAGCTAGTACAGATGTGTACTAATACTGGTTTGGCCAATAAGTCCATTACATTTTTTTCTATAAAATAATAGATGCATTTTTCATGTTTTACCAATAACTTTATTGATTTGGATATTTTTAAATGATTTTATTTATTTATTTTTAGGCAGAAGAGAAGGGAGGGAGAAAAAGAAGGAGAGAAACATCAATGTGTGGTTGTCTCTTGCACACCCCACACCAGGGAACCTGGCCCACAACCCAGGCCTGTGCCCTGACTGAAAATTAAACCAATGACCCTTTGGTTCACAGGCCGGCCCTCAATCCATTGAGCCACTCCAGCCAAGGTTCGATTTTGGTATTTTGAGTGTAGCAGCTATCCCCTGCTTTTAGCTCCTAGTGGGGAGAGGCCAGGGGTGCTGCTAATCATCTTCCAATACATAAGATAGCCCTGCAGCAAAGAATTATTTGGCCAAAATGTCAATAGTACCAAGAAACTTTGCAAACCACTTTTGACATGTTCTATCAGTCACAGCATCTTCTCCATACACTGCACAGATCTTTTTTTGTGTTTGTTTCAGTTGCATTTTTACCTTTCTTGAAATAATAAAGCATGATATGCCAAAAATGTTGTGTATTTTCTGTCATCTTCAGTGTTAATGTGGCTACACAAAAATTCAACCATTTTGAGAAGTTTTTAAAAAAATATATGGTGATATGACAGCTGTCACAATTCAATCTAACAAAATTGTGTAGAATGAAGTTAAAGAAAACTAAGCACTGCTAGAGCCAACATACAGAAAAACTAAACGAATTTTTTGTCCAGCCCAGTATTGGTACGCATCTGTGCTAGCTACTTTGACTCTCTCAATCTCCATTCACCCTTCTTCTTTTCCGAGAAGTTGGAAAGCTAAAAGGTACATTTTCCAGACTCTTGCAGCTAGCATTATGGATGCACAATAAGCAATAAACATGTACGTGAGATTTAGAAGGGAGATAGCGGAGAGCGTCCTGCTGCAGGGCGAGCTGACAAGCAGGTTCTGACAGACACAAAGTTTACATGGGTTGGATCCATGTTGCCCTCAAGGCACATTTTCCTGAGTTTTCTGCTGTGGTGCTCACAGCAGTGGTAGCAGTAGTGGCTTCCTGCCTTCTGGATCATAGCTATGAGGGTATAACTCCAGAACAAGTCCCCTATTTGCGCTCTTCCAGCTTTTCTGATGAATTTACAAGTACATACTTCCCTATAATAAACTCCTTTTGTACCAGAAATATATAGAATAATTTATTTTTCGTACACTGAACCCTGTGTGGTAAACTTCCCCAGAGTGTTGATGTGAGGATTAAATATAGTGATATATGCAAGTCACTTTGAATAGTTCCTGGCACTTTGTACTCAATACTCGTTAGTTATTTAAATTTTTATTAGGAAGATGAGTTCAATCTGAAAAGAACCGTCTACACCAGTGGTCAAAAACTATGGGTTGCAGGCCAAATTGGGCTGATCACGTGTTTTTGTAAAGTACTATCGGAGCAGAGCCACAGCCATTGTCTTCCTGTCGTTCACGGATGCTTGCACTTCACAAGGTGAATGATTGTGACACAGACAGGGAAGACCACGAAACCTAAATATTTCTTATCTAGCCCTTACAGAAAAATATTGCTTGCTTCTGATCTGAACTACCAAAAAGACTCAGGAGTATGAGTGCTGGGAACCACCCATGAAAACAAACATCATCTTGACACAGAGTTGTCATATTTAGAAAAATAAATATTTTTTTATGTGCAAGGGTTTATAGTAGAACATTGAGGAGGGGTGAAGGTAACTTAGTTAAATTACTGTATGATGCAAACTTCTGGTTTTGTAAGTAAAACCAAAGGGATAAAAAGAAGGCAAAACTGATGTTACCTGAGGCCTCCGCAAGTAATTCGGTGGTACTCAGAGTATCACCTGCCATCTCCCAAGGTTTTCCTGCAGATAATGCAGACTAGCTTAGAAAGTGACCATGTGAGAAGCAGTACCCCAAAAGTCTATTCTTCTTTCATATCCAACTGATCACCAGGTCTTAAAGTTTGTTTCTTCACCAGTCCTCTGACTTTCACCCACTTTGATCTTAATGGTTACTGTTCTAATGTAGGCCTCAGAAATTTAAAACTGTGCTTAACTTAATATAGTCCTAACTTCCTTGCTTTTATTTTTTTCTCCTTTAAAATATCAATTTAAAAAGTTTCTTTTTTTTATTTTTCTCACTGGCAGCTTTGTCAAAAACTTCACAGAAAGAAAAATTATTTATGCTTATCTTATTATTTTTCAAAGATTTCACTTTTTTAAAGCAGTTGTAGATTCACGGCAAAAATGAGAGGAAGGTACAAAGATTTCCCATATACCCTCCAACCCCACATGTGCACAGCCTCCTCCACTATCAACATCCCCAACTAGAGTCATACATGTGTTACAATTGATGAACCTACATAAACATATAATTACCCCAAATCTATAGTTTACATTAGGGACAAATGTATACTGCCATGTGTCCACCACTACAGTATCTTACAGAGTAGTTGCACTGCCCTAAAAATTCCCTGTGCTCTACTTATTTTTGTGTTTGATTTTTAAATTCTATGTGTTTTTCAATTTTAACCAAGTTTTTTAGCTTTTGTTTGTCTTTTCTCCCATTTCCCCTCTTTCCACTCTCCAAACTTCTTCCCCATTTCCTTCCTGCTGATGGATATATGATCCATATAATCTGACAGCGCTTTTCAAATTTGAATGTGTATGAGTCACCTGGGAATCTTCTTGAAATGCAAATCCTGATCCCGTATATTGAATAGGAGGCTTAAAATCCTCATTTCTATTAAAAAAACCCCACCTCATTTCTTAAAGGCTTCCAGGTAATGCTGAGTTTCAGACCACATTCTCAGTAGCAAAACTAGAACAGTGTTTCTCAAACTGGGATGATTTGGACTGCCAAGGGACATTTGGTGAGGTGTGGAGATGTTTTTTATGGTTATAGCAGGGATAGTGCTACGAGGTAGAGATCAAGAATGTTATTGAACATCTTACCACACACAGACAGTCCCTGATAACAATTACGTGGCTCCAAAGGTCAAGATGGAGAGCCCTGCTCTAAAATAATCCTGAGCATGATAAATTCCCAGTAGGTGTCTCCTATCAGTGTAAAAGGTGCCCCTGCCCCCACCACCACAGGAAAAAACTTTTCAGGTAGCTCACAGTCCTCTTCCCATTTTTTAGGCAGTTCCTGTGACTGAAAGTGTTCTTATACTAGAAAGAATTTTAGACTTTGAAGTCTATCAGCACTCAAGTCATTTCCTCTTTCAATTTGTTAAATGAAAATTATGAGTAGACTTTTTCATACAATGACATAACTTTAAAAGCCCCATAATGCTGGAAAAGGATGAAAAGTTAAGACAGCAAGTTTATAGGTTGGAAATGTGTGATCTTATAGGACTTTTGTACTCTTTGTATTTAGACTAGGGCAGTGATTTTCAACCTTTTTTTATCCTATAGCCAATCTGGCAAAAAAAAAATAGGTATAATTTTGATTCACTCACGCTGGATGGCTATTGTGTTGGCTGTTGCCATTTTTTAATTGACAATCTAAGAGAAAAGAGATCAGTGCCCCTGACTAAATAGTCAGGTATCTTATGTTTTAACAATTCTTGAGGCACATTGGTTGAAAATTGCTGTGCAAGTGCAGTATGGGGTCTTCAAAAATAATGGAAGCAATCCTCAAAATGACAGTTAGTAGATGTTCTACTCCATGTATGTTTCCAGTGTCTCTTCAGAATGTACCAATCGAATTGTCCATGATAAAAGAAAATGAACCTTAAAAGGAGATCTTCCTGTATTTAGATGAAGAAAGTGGAAACTCTCTCGAGAGTTCTTCACTCTGACTGTCGGAAACTGTATTTTCCGTGGTTAGCGAGATTAGGGAGTTTGGTAACTCTCGCTGGATTTCACACTCTAGTGATATAGCTTGCACAACAGAATTATTGCATATGAAAAAATATGATGATTTTAGCAGAATGATGATTAAATGAAAGCAAAGGAGACTGAGGTTTGAATATTTTTATTTAAACTATGGTCTCAATTCCAAGTTTTTGAAAGTCTGTTTTTCCTAATTTTCTCAGCCTGTGAGGCACCTTTGGCTGACGCAGAGCCCAGCATTGGACGTCCTATCCAGCTCTGCCTGGCCTGCCGGCAACTAGGGCACAGCCCTGTGATTCATTCTGCCCTGGTTTCTTCTTGATTTCCTGCCAAAGCATTTAAAATAACATTTGGTCTAGTCTCTGAGGATATTTCCTTATAATATAACAATCTCATTGAAATGTATTTTACTTACTAACATACAGAATTCATACACTGAAAAGTGTGAGACGATGTGATCAAATGAGACCGTGAGCCTTTTAAACATATTATCTCCCTCCCTTCGACTTCCCCTCCTCTTTACTAAACTTAGTACATGATACACCATCCACTGAATCACCTGAGGCCCAGAACTGAAGTCATCCTATACTCCTGTCCTCTCACCACCCACATCCAGTCAGTCACCAGTCCTGTCTTTGTCTAGGTCCTCATGACTTCTGTTCTATTATTCTACAATAGTGTTTCAGCCAGTCCTGCCTCCAGTCTTGTCCTTTTCCAATTCATCTCTCGTACTGTTGCCAAATATTCTTTTAGTGTGAAAACTAATCACAAAACTTACCAACTGAGAGCCTTTGCTTAATATACACTTTCCAAATTTCTGAATGTGGCTGCTTTAGGGAAATTTTTTTTATTTTAATTCTCCCAGTGGTCTCCAAATGTATGTCCTTATTAAACTTATTGTTTAGAGTAGTTTTAAGGTCACAGCAAAACTGAGTGGTGAGTATGGAGAGTTTCTGTATATCTCTCACACGAAAACACATACAGCCTCCCAGCCACCAACATCCCCTCCCAGAGTAGTACATTTGTTAGAATTAACAAACTTTCATTGACACCAGAAATCCATAGTTTACATTAGGGTTCATTCTTTTTTTTTTAAAGATTTTATTCATTTACTTTTAGAGAGAGGGAGAGGGAGGGAAAAAGAGAGAGATACACCAATGTGTGGTTGCCCTTCAAATGCCCCCCCACTGGGGACCCACCTGCAACCCAGGCATGTGCCTCAACAGGCACTTGAACCAGCAACCCCCCAGTTCGTAGGCCAGCACTCAATCCACTGAGCCATACCAGCTGGGACTATGTTAGGGTTCATTCTTACTGTTGTGAATTCTATTGGCCTGGACAAATGTATAATGATATGTTTCTACCATTATAGTATCGTACAGAATTGTTACATTGCTTTAAACATCTGCTGTACATCACTTGCTCATCCCTCTCTGGCCCCAAATCCCTGGTAATCACTAATTTTTTTTAGTGTCCCATAGCTTTGCCTTGTCTGGAATGTCATATAGTTGGAAACATATAGTATGTAGCTTTTCAGATTGGTTTCTTAGAGTTAGCAATATGCATTTAAAGGTTTCTCCATGTTTTCTTAGGCCTTGATAGCTTATTTCATTTTAGTGCTGAATACATTCCATTGTCTGGATGTAACACAGTTTGTTTATCCATTTACCTATTGAAGGAGATCTTGGTTGCCTACAAATTTTGACACTTATGAATCAAGCTGTTATGAATATTTATGTGCTGGTTTTATGTGGACGTAAGGTTGGTTGTAAATTCCAAGGAATGTTATTGCTGAATCATATTTCATATTTCCATATTTCCTATACCATTCTCAACCTCCACCTATTTTCTACCTACCATTTATGCTACTTATTCTCTGTAACTTTTCTGCCTCTCTCCCCCTCCCATTTCCCCACTGATAACCCTCCATATGATCTCCATTTCTGTGATTCTGTTCCTATTCTAGTTGTTTGCTTAGTTTGTTTTTGTTTTTTAGGTTTAGCTGTTAATAACTGTGAGTTTGTTGTCATTTTACTGTTTATATTTTTGATCTTCTTTTTCTTAGATAAGTCCCTTTAACATTTCATTTAATAAGGGCTGGGTGATGATGAACTTCTTTAACTTGACCTTATCTGAGAAGCACTTTATCTGCCCTTCCATTCTAAATGATAGCTTTTCAGGATAGAGTAATCTTGAATGTAGGTCCTTGCCTTTCATGACTTTGAATACTTCTTTGCAGCCTATTCTTGCCTGTAAGGTTTCTTTGGAGAAATCAGCTGATAGTCTTATGGGAACTCCTTTGTACCTACTATCTCCTTTTGTCTTGCTGCTTTTAAGAGTCTCTTTTTATCTTTCATCTTGGGTAATGTAATTATGATGTGCCTTGGTGTGTTCCTCCTTGGATCCAACTTCTTTGGGACTCTCTGAGCTTCGTGGACTTCCTGAAAGTCTATTTCCTTTGCTAGATTAGGGAAGTTCTCCTTTATTATTTGTTCAAATAAGTTTTCAATTTCTTACTCTACCTCTTGTCCTTCTGGAACCCCTATGGTTCGGATGTTGGAACATTTAAAGATGTTCTAGAGGTCCCTAATCCTCTCCTCATTTTTTTGAATTCTTGCTTCTTCATTCTGTCCTGGTTGAATATTTCTTTCTTTCTTTTGCTCCAAACCATTTATTTGAGTCCTGGTTTCCTTCTTGTCACTGCTGGTTCCCTGTACATTATTCTTTATTTCACTTTTCATAGCCTTCACTTTTTTCTCTATTTTGTGACCGTATTCAACCAATTCTGTGAGAATCCTGAGTACTAGTGTTTTGAACTGTGCATCTGATAGGTTGGCTATCTCTTTGTTGTTTAGTTTTACTTTTTCTGGAGCTTTGATCTGTTCTTTCATTTAGGTCTTTTTTCCTATTGTGTAGCAAGGGGTGGAGACTTAGGTTTTCACCAGGGCAGGGTGACCCACACTGCTGTGTTGTGATGCTGTATGTGGGGGAGGCGTTCGAGAGGGAACAGTGCCGCTTGCTCCACTCTCTGCTGGATTTCAGTCACTTCCCCTGCTTCTCACAAGCAAATTGGACCTTTACGGTGCTGATTCCCTTGTGGGTGGGTTTGTGTGCATTCTAGGACCCTGTGGGTCTCTCCCACAAACTCTCCTGTGAGGCTGGGAGTTTCTCCTGCCATCTCAACCCCCACTGGTGTTTTCAGTCAGAGGTTTGAGGTTTTATTTTCCCATGCTGGAACCTTGGGTCGTGCAGTTTATCTTGCTCCCCACTTGTTCCTCCTTGTTTATCTGCATGTGAATGTGGTACCCCCCCTCCATGAGCCACTGCCTCACCAAGTCCTCCAGCCACCACCTTGCTGAGTCCTCTTTGCCCCTGCTGCCCATCTCTGCCCTTCCTACTGATCTAGGTGAATGTTCCTTCTTTAACTCCTTGGTTGTCAGACTTCCATGCAGTTTGATTTTCTGTCAGTTCTGGTTGTTTTTTGTTTTTAAATTTGTTGTTGTCCTTCTTTTGATAGTGCAAGGAGGCACAGTGTGTCTACCTCTGCCTCCATCTTGGCTGGAAGTCCGGCCCCGTTCTTCTTCATATGACTTTGCTATTCTGAGGTTTGTGAAATTTGGTCCCCAAATCTGCCATTTTTAACAAGAGGAGTATTTGGAGTCTCTAAACAACCCATGCTTGTGCTGTAATCTGACTCCAGTTTGAATATAATGTAAATATAAATTTTCTGTATAGAAAAAGTTATCTGGAACTACTTTATTCCACACTAAATGAAAAATATGAAGGGTCTGTGAATTAGTGGTGTTAAAATTAAAAACAAAATGGAGATGGGACTTGAAAACTCCCTGGCAGACAAAACCATTTAAGCGAATAAGCACAACTAACTTTAATTTATTTCTTGAACATATGCGAAAGTTAACTTGTTTCTTTTTCTTGTATATGCCTCTGATAATCATAAAAGCGACTTATTATCATCCTAAAAATGATATAGGACAATCATTCTTAACGAATCCCCAGCTATCTGGAAACCTCCATTGTAATAACCAGTCATTGTAAAAGTTAATTCCCATTTTTACTTTATAAGCCATCCTGCAATATAATGCCCCTGAGCTTCATATTAGTTTTAAATTTGAAAGCTCCGAGTTCATGGATTGTTCTTATATGCACAATAAAATCTTACTAAATACTATTTATTGATTTGGTGGTTTTGATTTTACTATTTCTGGATTTCTGACTTTGTTGTGGGTTGAATTGTGTCCCTCCAAAATTCATATTTCGAAGTCTTCATCCACAGTACCTCAGGGTGTGACTATATTAGGAAGTAGGATTAAACAGGCAGTTAGGCTAAAATTAGGTCATTCAAATGGGCACTAATCCAAAATGACTGGTGTTTTTATAAGAAGAAGAAATTAGGACACAGACACGTACAGAGTGAGGGCCATGTGAAGATGACACAGGTAGAAGATAGCCATCTACAATCCAAGGAGAGAGGCTTCAGAAGAAACCAATCTTACCAATACCTTGATCCCAGACTTCTAACTTCAGAATTATAGGATAATAAAATTTTGACATTTAGGCCACACCAACTGTGGTACTTTGTTATGGCAGCCCTAAAACAATTGACTTCCAAATATGCGCTAAAAGAGTTGTGCATTTGGAAATTACACACATTCAATTTAGATAGTATCTTATAGCAACAAAGAAGAAATCTTCCAAAAGAATCAATTTTACTCTACTAAGGGTAAATTCAAAGTTATGGACCTTGTTCAGGTGGTTGCAGTTAATGAAGTACATGTGGCCTTACGCCATTTTCTAACCAAAAATTGGTTTATCAATTTGTGAAATCCATATAATTACAGTCTTTTCCTTCATGAAACCTATGACTAAAGTTATATAAGTGGGTACATTTTAAGTATAAACTCCGAATTCAAAGTAAAGTTGACAATTTGATTTTTTTATCTGAAAAATTATATTTTGGTGATATTCAGTCTTTGGTATCAGATGCAAAAAGTATGGGACAAGACTCTAAGGAGAAAAAGAACAGGAAGGGTATTCACTTGACTTTAATTAAAGCATTATTTGTTGAGTGTTACACTCCACTAGAGTGAAAAAATATGCATGTATTATAAAAACTAGTTAAGACTGCCTTTTGCTCACAAAGAGAAACAGCTGGGTTTTAGCATTTGCATGGATTCAAGATCAGTATTCACTAAAAAAAAGAAAATCCATAGCCATTTGGAAAAGAAAATCAAAATTTAGCTGACTCATCAGTCATTAAAAAATATTCTTTATGTGCACATGAAAAACAAAGCTCATCAGTTTTATAATCCAGTCATTTCCAGTTCTTAAAAAGCTTAATCTCTTGAGTAGATGACATTTTTAGTTGAATATTTTAAGCCTAAAATTAGAAAGTTGTGCAATATCACCATTTATTCACACTGCTACCAGGCAGTGTCTGTAGGAATCAGTAATAGATGGACCGTGTGCCTACTCTGACTTCTGAAAATTTGGAATTCTGGAGTAAGATGATAGAATGGTGACTCAAAGAAACCAGAGATTCCCTTCACCTTCACATGTTTGCATTGATTTGAAATCTAACTCTGAAAACCGGAGAAAAGGAAAATCCTCAAAACAGAGTCATTGATAACCCCAAAGGAGGTTCCCATGCCTTAATGTACCTTTTCCAAAACAATTCAGCAGGAATAAAGAGAAAGTCTTACTGATAATAAAGGACACTGGTTTGCAGCCCTGACAGCCTTTCCTGGCTGTCAGTGGAAAAGGCCTGTGATGTTCCAGAAAAGATGAAACCTGAAACTCCCTCTCCAAAATAGTAGGATCTTTGAGTCTATTGCCAGGATCCAAAATGAATTTCCACCATCCATGAAACAACTAAACACAATTAGAAAATGAAAATACAGTGCTACCTTTCAACTCATTGTTAATTCATTCTGGAACCTGTGACAAGTGCCAAAACTGATGAGTACTGAATGAATATTTCCCACAAGAAAGAATGTAATTAGAAATAATTTGTGGACGTTCCTCAGGACTTTCACATGTTACTGGGCTACTATTAAGTAATGAGATTGTTTTGTAATACAGAACCTTAAAACTGAACAGACATGGATAAAAAAGCAATTGATTACATAAAATAAAATTAACTTCACTTTACCTGTCCGAGAGGGGTTCCTGGCATCATGGGATAGTGGCCAGGTGGTGGGGGGCGTTAATTATTGGAAGGGGAGTCCTCTTCCAAGACAATCTCAGGTGATTTCTCAGGGGTTTCTTCTGTTTTCTGTCTCTTGGCTTCACTGAACACTCGTAGAGACTCACATTTAGAGAGTCTCTTCCCTCCCTCCTTCCCTCCACTCCTTCATTTCTTCCTTCTTCCTTTCTCCCTTTCTTCCTTTCTTTCATTCTCTCTCTCCCCCTCTTGATTTAAACATTATAGTATTTTTCTCCATTACTATTCAGGCCACTTACAACCTCTTCCCCCCTGGAATCACCACACTATTGTCCATGTCCCTGAGTCCTTTTTCCTTTTTTCTCAATCCCTCCAACTCCTCACCCCCTCCACAACTAGCTGTCATTGCTGCTCTCTATCTATGAGTCTGAACCCATTTACCTTGTTAGTTCAGTTTGTTCATTAGATTCCTTCCACATAGAGTATAATCATATGATATTTGTCTTTCTCTGACTGGCTTATTTCACTTAGCATAATGTTCTCCAGGTCCATCCATACTGCCAAAGGGGTAAGATTTTCTTCTTTTTTATAGCCAAGTAGTATTCTATTGTGTAAATATCCCATAGTTGTTTTATCCACTTATCTACTGATGTATACTTAGGCTACTTCCGTATCTTGGTGCTTATAAAAAATGCTGCAATGAACATGGGGTACTTAGGTTTTTGCAAATTAGTGTTGTGGGTTCCTTCAGATATATTCCCAGAAGTGGGATCACTGGGTCAAGAGGAAGATTCATTTTTAATTTTTGAGGCATTTCCATACTGTTTTCCACTGTGGCTGCACCAATTTGCATTCCCACCACAAGTGCAAAAGGGTTCCCCTTTCTCCACGTCCTCACCAGCACTTGTTTGTTGATTTGCTGATGATGGCCATTCTGACAGGTGTGAAGTGATATCTTATCTCATTGTGGTTTTAATTTGTATTTCTCTGACAATTAATGACATTGAGCATTCTTTTCATAGGTCTATTGGCCATCTGCATGTCATCTTTGGAGAAGTATCTAATCAGGTCCTTTGCCCATTTTTTAATTGGGTTGTTTGTTTTTTTGATGTTGCATTTTGTAAGTACTTTATAAATTTTGGACATTAACCCCTTATCAGATGTTTCGGCAAATATGTTCTCTCATTCTGTATGTTGTCTTTTTATTTTGTTGATGTTTTTCTTTACTGTGCAAAAACTTTTTAGTTTGATGTAGTTACATCTCTTTATTTTTTCTTTTGTTTCTCTTGCCTGGTGCGATATATCTAATAAATATTGCTATGGGCAATGTCTGAGATTTTGCTGCCTATATTTCCTTCTGGGATTTTTATGGTTTTAGGTCTAACATTTAAGTCTTTGATCCATTGGAATTTACTCTAGTGTGTGGTGTAAGAAAGAGTCTAGTTTCATTTTTTTGCATGTATTTGTCCAATTTTTCCAACACCATTTATTGAGTAAACTATCTTTAGCTCATTGTGCGTGCTTGCTTCCTCTTTCATATATTAATTGACTAAAAAGGTATGGATTTATTTCTGGGCTCTCTATTCTGTTCCATTGATCTATGTGTCTATTTTTATGCAACTACCATGCTGTTTTGATTACTATGGCCTTATAGTATAATTTTATATTAGTTAGCATAATTCCTCCAACTTTATTCTTCTTTCTCTGGAGCACTATTGCTACACAGAGCCTTTTGTGGTTCCATATACATTTTTGAAATATTTGTTCTAGTTCTGTAAAATACGTTCTTGGACTCTTGATAGAAATTGTAGTGAATCAATAGGTTGCTTTGGGTAGTATGGGTATTTTAATGATGTTAATTCTTCCTATCCGTGAACATGGTACATGCTTCCACTTGTTTGTGTCTTCTATTTCTTTCTTCAGTGTCTTATAATTTTCCTAGTACAGGTCTTTTACATACTTGGCTAGGTGTATTCATAGGGTTTTTTTTTGTAGCAATTATGAAAGGGATTGTTTTCTTAATTTCCCTTTCTGTTAGTACATTATTGTCATATAAAAATACAACTGATTTCTGGGTATTGTATTCTGCTACTTTGCTGAATTTATTTATCAGTTCTAGTAGTTTCTTCATGGACTCTTTGGGGTTCTCTATGTACAGTATCATGCCATGTGCAAATAATGACAGTTTTACTTCTTCCTTTACAATTTTGATGTCTTTTATTTCTTCTTGCCTGATTGCTGTGGCTAGGACTTCCAGTGCTATGTTGAATAAGAGAGGTGAAAGTGGACATCCCTGTATCATTCCCAATTTTATAGTTTTTGCCTATTGAGTATGATGCTGTCAGTGAGTTTGTATGTTTAGGTATGTCCCCTCTGATCCCACTTTTCTGACAGTTTTTATCATACATGGGTACTGAATTTTATCAAATCTTTTTTTGCATCTATTTATATGATCATGTGGGGTTTTTTACTTCATCTTATTTATGTGGTGGATCACGTTTATTGATTTTCAGATGCTGTACTAACCTTGCATGCATCCCCAGAATAAATCCCACTTGATCATGGTATATGATCTTTTGTAATGCATTGCTCTATTCAGATTGCTAATATTTTGTTGAATATTTGAGTATCTATGTTGATCAGCAATATATTGGACTATAAGTTTCTTTGTAGTGTCTTTATCTGGTTTTGGAATTAGGAGAATGATGGCCTCATAAAATGAGTTTGGGAGCCTTCCTTCCTCTTTAATTTTATGAAACAGTTTCAGAAGGAGAGGTGTTAGTTCTTCTCAGAATGTCTGATAAAAGTCACCTGTGAAGCCATCTGGTCCAGCACTTTTGTCTGTGAGAAGTTTTTTGTTTACTGTTTCAATTTCACTAGGTGTAATCTGTCTATTCAGATTCTCTGATTCTTCCTGATTTAGTTTTTGTAAGATTATATGTTTCTAGGAATTTTCCATTTTGTCCAGGTTGTCCAGTTTTTTGGCATATAGTTGCTCATAGTATTTTCTTACAATCCTTTGTATTTCTTTGGTGTCAGTTGTTATTTCTCCTCTTTCACTTCTGATTTTATTTATTTGTATCCTTTCTTTCTTTTTTTAAAGTGTATTTTATTGAATATGCTATTACAGTTTTCCCAATCTTTCTCCCTTTATCCCCCCTCCACCCTGCGCCCCCAACCACCCAGCATTATCCCCTACCCTTTAGTTCATGTCCATGGATTATACATAAAAGCTCTTTGAGTCCTCTGTTTCCTATACCATTTTTGACCTCTCCCCATCTATTTAATGCCTACCAATTCTTCTTCTTCTCTGTATTTTCCCCTGCTATTCCTCCCTTCCCCCTCCCTACTGAAAACCCTCCATGTGATGTCCATTTCTCTGATTCTGTTCCTGTTGTTTGTTTAGTTTTCATTTTCATTGTTTTTCTTTCTTTTATTTTTTTAGTTTCATTTGTTGATAGTTGTGAGTTTCTTGTCATTTTACTGTTCATATTTTTGATCATCTTCCTTTTCTTAGATAAGTCCCTTTAACATTTCATATAATAAGGACTTGGTGATGATGAATTCCTTTAACGTGACCTTATCTGAGAAGCATTTTATCTGCCCTTCCATTCTAAATGACAGCTTTGCCAGAGAGAGTAATCTTGGATGTAGGTCCTGCCTTTCATGACTTTGAATACTTCTTTCCAGCCCCTCCTTGCCTGCCTGCAAAGTTTCTTTTGAGAAATAAGCTGATAGCCTTATGGGCACTCCTTTGCAGGTAACTGTCTCCTTTTCTCTTGCTGATTTTAAGATTCTCTCCTTATCTTTAATCTTGGGTAACTTAATGATGATGTGCCTTGGTGTGTTCCTCTTTGGGTCCAACTTCTTTGGGACTCTCTAGGCTTCCTAGATTTCCTGGAAGTCTATTTCCTTCATCAGATTGGGAAAGTTTTCCTTCATTATTTGTTCAAATAAGTCTTCAATTTCTTGCTGTTGTTATTCTCCTCTGGCACCCTTATAATTTGGATATTTGAACATTTCAAGTTGTGAAAGAAGTTCAAAAGTCTCTCTTCATTTTTTTGAATTCTTATTTCTTCATTCTGTTCTGGTTGGATGTTTATTTCTTCTTTTTCTTCCTAATCATTGATTTGAGTCCTGGTTTCCTTCCTGTCACTGTTGGTTCTCTGAATATTTTGCTTTATTTCATTTTTGGTATCTGGCATTTGTTCTTTCATTTTTTGACCAAGCTCAATCAGTTCTGTGAGCATTGTGATTACCGGGCCTTTAAATTGTCCATTAGGTAGGTTGGCCATTTCCTCTTCATTTGGCTTTATGAACTTTTGCTCTGTTTTCATTTTGGCCCTATTTCTTTGTTTGGGGCCCCTGTTAAGTTGTAAGTTGTAAGGGGTCAGGGCCTTAGGTATTCACCAGGACAGGGTAACTCTCCTTGTTGCTTCATGGCGCTGCCTGTTGGGGAAGAGTCAGAGAGGGAACAGTGCAGCTCCCCTGCTTGTCTCTAGTCCACTTTTCAATGGACTGTGGTGTGAGACTGGGAGTTTCTCGAATAGCAGCAACTGCCACAGTCCACGGCCCATTCTGAGTCTCCGTTTCCTGTTAAGTCAGCCCCTCCTTCACAGCCCACCACCTCACTGCAGCCTACCCCTCCTGCTCACTCTGCTGCCTTGCCACGATTTCTCTCTGTCTGCTGCCTTATCAGTCTGGTTGTTCTGTTTGACTATTTCTTTAATTCTGTGGTTATCAAAGTTCCATGCAATGGATTTTCTGGCACTTCTGGTTGTTTATTGATTTTAGATTGGTTGTCATCCTACTTTTGGTTGTGCGAGGAAGCGAAGTGTTTTTACCTACACCTCCATCTTGGCTGGAACTCCTTTCTTGCTTTCTTGATGAATCTGGTTAAAGATTTGTCAATCTTGTTTATCTTTTCAAAGGACCAGCTCTTGATTTCATTGATTTTTTTTTGCATTTTTAGAGTCTATTTTGTTTAATTTTAAAATATATTTTGTTGATTATACTATCACAGTTGTCCCAGTTTTCCCCTCTTTGCTGCACTCCACCCAGTACTCTCCTTCTTTCCATCAATCCCCACCTTAGCTCATGTCCATGGTTCATGCCTATAAGTTCTGTAGCTTCCCCATTTCTTATACTATGCTTAACATCCCCCTGTCTATTTTGTACCTACCAAGTATGCTCTTTAATCACTGCGCATTTTCCTCCATTCTCCTCTTCCGCCCTCCCAGCTAATAACCCTCCAAGGATCTCCTTACCTATAATTCTGTTTCCTGTTTGGTTGTTTGCTTAGGTTGTTTGATTGCTTGTTTGTTTTTAGATTCAGTTGTTGATAGTTGTGAATTTGTTGTCTTTTTATCATTCATAGTTTTGATCTTCTTTTTTTTAATAATTCCCTTTAACATTTCCTGTAATAATGGATTTGTTACACGAACTCTTTTAGCTTCACCTTGTCTGGGAAGCACTTCATCTGTCCCTCCATTCTGAATGACAGCTTTGCTGGATAGAGTGATCTAGGTTGTAAGTCCTTGATTTTCACCCCTTTGAATACTTCTTGCCAGTCCCTTCTTGCCTGCAAAGTTTCTTTTTAGAAATCAGTTGATAATCTTATGGGTACTCCCTTGTAGGTAACTCTCTGCTTTTCTCTCACTGCTTTTAAGGTTCTCTCTTTATTTCTTTAAAGATTTTATTTATTTATTTATTTATTTATTTATTTATTAGAGAGGGGAAGGAAGGGAGAAAGAGAGAGAGAGAAATATCAATGTGTAGTTGCCTCTCATGTGGCCCCTACTGGGGACCGGCCTGCAACCCATGCATGTGCCCCAACCAAGAATCAAACCAGTGACCCTTTGGTTTGTAGCCCATGCTCAATCCACTGAGCCATGCCGGCCATGCCTAAGGTTCTCTCTTTATTTTTAACCTTTGGCATTTTAATTATGATGTATCTTGGCATGGTCTTCTTTGGGGCCAACTTGTTTGGGACTCTCTGCCTCCTCAATTGAATGTCTATTTCCTTATGCCTATTTAAGTATAGACATAAAAAGAATGTCTATACTTTTGCCAAATTACAGAAGTATTCTTTCATTATTATTTCAAGTACTTTTTTAATTTCTTGCTCTTACTCTTCTTTTTCTGGCATCACTATGATTCAGAGGTTGGCATGATTGAAGATGTCCCAGATTCTTCCTATACTATCCTCATGTTTTTGAATCCTTGTTTCTTCTTTTTGTTCTGGTTAAATGTTTATTTCCTCCTTATGTTCCAAATAACTGATATCAATTTCAGCTTCCTTCCCTTCACTGTTGGTTCCCTGTAGATTTTTTTTTTATTTCACTTAGTGTAACCTTCGTTTCTTCCTTTATGTTGTTGCTGTACTGAATGAGTTTTTTGAGCATCCTCATCACCAGTGTTTAGACCTCTGCATCTAATAGGTTGGCTATCACTGTTTCGTTTAATTCTTTTTTTGGGGGGGGAAGTTGTTCTGTTCTTATATGGGGGCCATATTTCTTTGTCTTCTCAACTTGGCAGCCTCCCTGTGTTTGTTTCTGTGTACTAGGTAGAACTGCTTTGACTCCATATAAAAGCACCTATAAATTGTGTGGGGTAGAGTCTTAGGTAATCACCAAGGTGGGGCAACCTACTTTACCTCTTTGTGGCTCTGTGTTGGGGGAGAGTTTGGAGAAGGGACTGTGCTGCTGCCTGGCTTTTAGGGCTTCGTCTGGCAGTTGCCGATTTGCAGTCATGCCACACACTCCCTATATGCAACTGGTACCTTTCCGGCTGTTGCCCAGGTGTTTTATCCCAGAATGGGTAGGTTTGTGTATGTTTTAAGACTTTGTGGGCCCTTTAAGCAGAGTCCCCTGAAAATCTGGCAGTCTCTTCCACCATTGCAACATCCACTGGTTTTTATAGCTAGAAGTTATGGGGATTTATCTGGCACCTGAACCCAGGTCTATGCAGACTGGCCGGGGGCTGGATCACTCTCTCTCAATGTATCCCTCCTGATCTTCATCCACCAATGAATGTGGGACTGCCCACGCCCATTCCACCACTGCTGCTGCCTCTGTGCCTCTTCTCTGTGTCACCACCCCCCCTACTCATCTGAATCAATGAGGCTTCTTTAAATACTTGTTGTTGGACTTCCATACATTGTGATTTTCTGACAGTTCTAGATGTGATTTTTGAGATTTAGTTGTAATTCCTTTTTATGGTTATGAGAAGAGGTGAAGTGTGTCTACCTATGCCTCCATCTTGACCAGAAGTTCTCTATTTCATTTATTTCTGCTCTGATCTTTAGTATTTCCTTCCTTCTAATAACTTTTTGCTTTGTTTTTAGCTCTTTTTCAAATCTCTTTAAGTGTGAAGTTAGATTGTTTATTTGAGATTTTTTCTTGTTTTTTAGAGATAGGCCTGTGATATTATGAATTTCCCTCTTAGGATTGCTTTCCCAGTGTTCTACAGATTTTGGATTGTTGTGTCCTCATTTTCATTTGTTTCAAGATATCTTTTGATTTATTCCTTGGTCTCATTGTTGACTCATTCATTGTTTAATAATGTATCATTTAGCTTCCATGTCTTTGCATGTTTTTCAGTGTAGTTGTTACTGATTTCTAGTTTCATAGAATTGTGGTCAGAGAAGATGCTTGATATGATTTCAATCTTCTTAAATTCATTGAGACTTGCTTTTTTGTCCTAGCATGTGGTCTATCCTAGAAAACATTTATGTGCACTTGAAAAGTATGTACATTCTGCTGCTTTGGGGTGAAATGCTCTGAAGATATCAATTAAATCCATTTGATCTAGTGTGTCATTTAAGGTTTCTGTGTCCTTGTTGATTTTCTATCTGGAAGATCTATTCATTAAAGTCATGGGGGTGTTAAAACCCCCAACTATGACTATATTTCTGTCAATTTCTCCTTTTATGTCCATCAAGATTTGCTTCATGTATTTAGGTTCTCCTGTGTTGGGGTGTGTAAATTTTTACTAGGGTTTTATCTTCTTGTTGGATTGTTCCCTTTATCATTATGTTGTTCTCTTCTTTGTCTCTTATTATGGCTTTGGTTTTAAAGTCTATTTTTTTGGATATAAGTACTGCTGCTCCAGCATTTTTTTCCTTTCCATTTGCACGAAGTATCTTTTTCCATCCTTTTACTTTTAGTCTGTGTATATCTTTCAATCTGAGATGGGTGTCTTGGAGGCAGCATATATATGGATCTTGTTTTCTCATTCATTCAGCTACCCCATGCCTTTTGGTTGGATCTTTTAAGCCATTTACATTTAAGGTGATTATTGATAGGTACGTATTTAGTGCTCCTTTATTGTTAGATTATTTCCCCCCATTTATTCCTTTTCTTCTCCTTCTCCTTTCTTCTTCAAGCAATCCCTTTAACATTTGTTGCAATACTGTTTTGGTGTTAACAAGCTCCTTTAGCTTTTTCTTCTCTGGGAAGCTCCTTATTTCTCCTTCAATTTTAAATGATAGCCTTGCTGGGTAAAGTAGCCTTGATCGTAGATCCTTGCTTTTCATCACCTTGAATATTTCATGTCACTTTCTTCCAGCCTGAAATGTTCCTGCTGAGAAGTCAGATAACAGTCTAATTGGTGCTCTCTTGTATGTAATTACCTGCTTTTCCCATGTGGCTTTTAGGATTTTTTCCTTGTCTTAAGCCGTGTCATTTTAATTATGTCTCTCAGTATAGGCCTCTTTAGGTCCAACTTGTTTGGGATTCTCTCAGCTTCCTGGACTTGTGTCTTTTTCCTTCACCAGATCACTTTCCTGGCTTCCTACAAGCAAACTGCACCCTTCCAGGTGCTTCCCTGGTGCTGATTCCCAGGTGGGTAGGTTTATGTACATTCTAGAACCCTGTGGGCCCCTTCCAATGGACTCTCCTAAGACACTGGCAGTTTCTTTTGCCACCACAACCCCCACAGATTTTTACATCAGAGGTTCTGATGCTTTATTTCCTGAAACCCTGGGTTGAGTGGTTTGTCTTGCCCTCCAGTTGTTCCTTCTGGCTTATCTGCATGTGAACTTGGGACCACCCAGTCCTCCAGCTGCCACCTTGCCATCCATTTTCTCTGCCCAGTGTCCTGTTTCTGCCCCCTAAACCAGTCCAGATGAATGTTTCTCCTCTCTTTGGTTGTTGGACTTCCACACAGTTTAATTTTCTGGTAGCTCTGTTTTTGTTTTGTTTTGTTTTTAAATTGGCTGTTTCCCTCTTTTGGTTGTGTGAGGAGGTGAAGCATATCTACCTACACCTCCATCTTGGCTGGACTTCCTCATTTTCTTCTTAAGTGGTTTGTATAACCTGAATCCCATCCACTTGGCAGAGACCTTGGTCAATGCAGAAACACCTGCTCCAGTGATTGTTTTTTATTCCTTGTGCCCCTTTGTACTGTATGAGAGTGTCCCCCCTGTGTAACTGCCTGTCATAGATAGGACTCTAACTCGAAAGCCTGACATTTTTATGTCCCTTGGTACATAGTGTTTGGGTTAATGCTGCCTTACCCTCAGGGGCAAGCCCTATAATATAGCCAGTTCCTCTGGTTCCTCCCCACCCAGACTTCCATCCACCTCCTCAGAGCTCTTTCTTAAAGTTCATGCATGACTTCTTGCCAGTCAAGCTAGGGATGCAGATAGACTTCTTGTTTTGTTTTTGTTGTTTTAAAGTGTTATTTTGATCTTCCAAATAATTTATGTAGCAAGCATGGCACATACTCTAATCCCACTTTAGTAAAGTAACTAAGTGACTTTACCTAATACCACACTAGTACAAAGTGGCAAAGCCAGGACTTAAACCTAGGTCATGAAACCAGAGATCGTCAGGTCTTGAAAGGCTTTAAAAGTCATCTAATCCAACCAAGTATGTGAAACTTGGATATCGTCCATAACATCTCTGCCAAGTGGTTAACTAGCCTGTGTTTGAATGCCTCTTGCAAGATAGCTCAGTTTCTTTTTTGGCTAGTTTTGACAGTCACCTATTTAATTATTCTCATATTCTTTAATTCATTCAACAAGTATTTCAAGGCCTAATATGTGTGCCAGCAGGTGCTATGTGGATATTGAGGTAATTTCTAGAAGTAACTTTAAGTTAAAGATAGAAAGTGGAAAGTTCTACAAGGCAGGTACTGATAAAGTGCTATGGAAACTGTCAGAAAGTTCTTTTACTGATCCCAAACCTGTCTTACTGTGCAGCTTCCAAAATTTGGTCTCAGTTCTATTCTTCCAAACTGTAAAGAAACAAATTACTCCTTTTCATCAAAGCCAGTGTGTCATCCTTCAGTTATTTATCAAAAACAATTTCTTGTCTCCTTTTTTTCCTTCTGATTACTGCTCCCTGAGCCCATTTCAATGTGTTGAAGCTTCTCTGAGAGGGTTTTCTTTAACTGAACAGAACTCAGTGTGCACTGGCCAGAAGAGAAGAGAGGTAGATTGCTCTTTCCTCATTCCAGATAAAATAATTTTATAGGGCATTAAACTACATTTGCTATTAGGTGACCACATTTATTACACTAATGTCTCAAAATGACCTTACTATTATTATTATATCACTATTGTTAATTAAAACTCACTGTGCCAGACCTTCAGAAGATAGTGTTGTGACAGGAACCTACTCTTTAATGTCTTACTCTGTAAGATTATAATAATACTGTTCATATGGCAGATTACTTATTGCTTAAAGTTAATTAATTATTATTAATTGTGGTAAAACACACATAAAATAAATTTACCATTTTAAAATGTACAGTTCAATAGCATTAAATGTATTTACATTGTTGTACAATCATTACCACTCTCCCTCTCCAGAACTTTTTCTTTTCCCAAGTGAACTCTGCCCATTAAACACTAGCTCCCCATTTCCCCTGCCTGCAGCCCCTGGCAGCAACCATTGTACTTTCTATCAAAGTACTATGAATTTAGTACTTTATATAAGTGAGATCATACACTGTGTGTTCTTTTATGTGACTGGCTTATTTCACTTAACATAAGTATGTTCAGAGTTCATTTGTGTTATAGCGTGTGTTAGAATTTTCTTCATTTTAAGGCTAAATAACAACATTTGATTGTACATATACACAATATTTTATTTACCCATTATTTATTGATGGACACAGGTTACTTCTATCTTTGGCTATTGTGAATAGTGCTGCTATGAACATGGGTGTGCATGTATCTTTTTGAGACTCTGCTTTCAATTCTTTTGGGTATATACCCAGAAGTGGAATTGCCAGATCATATGGAATTAACAATTCGTTTTGATACCTAAAGTATATTTTTAAATGTTTCACTTGGCTCTCCTAGAGAGTTTTTTATTTGTTTGTTTTAGATCTCACTTAGGATATAAAAATTCAGCTCTGGATAAATTTAATTAAGTTTAAAGTCTCTCTGATCAAATCTGGTTTACAGTGATAGCTAGTGACAAATTTTGAAAAGCCTATATTGCAATAGTAAGGACACTAGATGCCAATTACCTATGGAAAAGTGTTGAAGTCTAGATATCTTTTGGCAGAACACCAATAAAGATAACATTTTTGTACCCTTCTCTATAGGATTTCTCCTTTTTACACAATACATAACCCATTCTCTAGTAGAACTGGGCCATGCAAATAGCATATCAGTGTAATTATGCTAAAAGCAATGTTGCTAAAAACAAAGAGCCTCAGGGATCTCCCACATCTAGAGAATACTCTGATTTACATGACAAAATCTGTTCCTTTCTCAATCTTCTTCATCTTAGTACAGAGCAACACCTTCTAACTACTTGCTCAAGCTAGATGTCTAGAACTTTTCTCTGGTTTTCTCTCTCTCAAAGCTTCCCCTCCCCCCAGCTCCCTTCTCTTCTACCTCTTAAATCAATCTTGATTCCACCTACTTCTCTTCCTCTCTACCATCATGATCTGAACCCAGGCCATTCGAATTCTAGCCTGGATTACTATAATAGCTTCCATAACCTGATGACTGGTCTTTCTAATTCTGTTATTGCTCCCCTTTCACCCCTGCCATCATCCAGGACCCAGTGGCTTCTCATTGCACTTAAAATAAAATCAGACCCCCTAAAACAATATGTCCCTGCCTATTTCTCCAAACTTATGTCCTGTCTCTCCCATCTTAGCCCTCTCTGCTCCAACCACACTGGCAATCCTTTCAGTGCCTTGACAATAGTAGGCTCTTTTCTGCCTCAGAACTTTTGCACATGCTGTTCCCTTTGCCAGGGACATTCATCCCCTGCCTGGCATTGCCTCTCATCCTTAAGATTTAAGTTTAAGTGTTTTCTCTTCAGGGAGCAATTCCTTAAAAATGCTGGACATGTCACTCCATTGGCGTGTATGCATGTGACATAATCAAGACCTCTGCTATTTTTTGGAGTATTTTTTTCTTATTTATTGAAAAGACTTTGTCATAGATAGTATAAGATATTTTCCAAGATGATTGCCTTTGCATGTTTCTTAAATGTTGCATTTAACTTTTTTCTTAATATTCTATTTTAAGTTTCAAGTAAAAAAAAAAACTCATTAATTTTTTTCCATTTTGTTTCATGGTACCAGGCTTAGAGAGTACTTCTCCTGCAGAAAATTTATAAATAATCACTTATTTTTTTTTCTGAAACCTTTGTTGTTACTTCTTAAACTTATCTGGACTTTATTTTGCTATATGGTATAAGAGAGAAATTTAACTTTTTCTCCCAAACTGTTGGCCGTGTGATTTCTTCTCTTCTTCACACAGAAGGAGCTGCTCTGCACCGATGAAGTTAAAGGACACTGACTGGGCCACACCTACTTAGAGTGAAGTCTTGTGGTAGAGGTATACACAAGATGGTGGTTGCGTTAGAACAGCAAGATATAAGACCTGGATTTGAGCTGGGAGCCAAATCTAAGGAAATAGATGGAAATAGTCTCCTGGTTTGGCTCTAGGTGGTTTAGACTAATGAGGTTTAGGCAAAGGCACTTTTTGCCAAGTTCCAGACTAGTTCCCTCAAGTTCTATACTAGGGTCTGCCATTCATTAAAGCCTTATCTGGTAACAGGTTCTTTCTTTCTTTGAACAAGTTTTTTTTCTTCTTTCTCTGGGTGTATGTTTCCCCTGTGAACCTTAAGGGAAGAGGTTACTGACCTAGAATAAGATTTAGCTATTTCTGGTCAAAGTTCTTATAAATTATAACTTTCCACTTTCAACCTTAATTAATACATTTATTTTTAAAAGTATATTTCATTGTATTATTTTCAATAAATGAATGTTTATATGGCTTCTACATATAATTTTGATTTCAAAAATTCTTGTGCTAGAACAGAAAGTATGTAATACTTATGTATATGTAAAATAAGATTATAATGCTAAAGGTAGTTTTTAACTGGTTCTAGGCTGATAACTATAAAGTTACTTTGAAATTTTATTCATTTAATCAAAAGGGAACTGGGAAAGAACTTGGAAGGAATAGTACAACTCCATTCCTAACAGCTACAAAGGAACTCAAAGTCCATTCCTATCCTATGGTTGGTTAGTAGGTTACTTTCTTCTGTGAAACCTGGGACACACTGGTACACATAAGGTGATGGATGACACAGGTGGTTGGACCATGATGGATGTTATAAATCATGACACTAACTTTTCTTTTTGAGCAATGGGCAATAAAATACCTTCTCCAGCTACCATTCTATTTCTGGATGATACAAATTCTGACACTGACTGCCTTGTATTTTGTAGTAGAACTTGGTGAACCATCAGCTCGTTGTTATTGGCTGCACATGTGTGCTAAAGATGAAAATGATTGACAACAGTTTCAGTTTGTACAGAACTTCCTTTCTGAAACTTTTATTTTTGGTGGGTGTGTGGGAGGACTGGGGGAAACACATGACATCAAACAGAATTTCAGCAAAGGACCAATAACCCCAATCATGCATTTATATGCATTTTGATATTTTTTGATGTGAATATTTAGAAGCATCTTACCTTGGGCTAATTTTTAGATGTGTGCTCCATGGTTTTTTATTTTCTAGATATTTTGGTTTTTATTTTTGATTATATCCTACATGGTCTAGTCGAGACTTAAGGTTTCAAAATTAATACAGTAAAAAAGATAAAATGAAAACCAAAACAAAACACCCCCCATTATGATAAGTGGGTTGTGTGTGTATTTAGCTGGTGCCATTTTTTGTTAGGGAAAACTGGCAATATACCACAAAACTTTAAGAGACTATATTCTGCCTGACCTAGCAATTCCACTTTAAGGAATTTATCTTAAGGAAGTAATAAAGGGTGAGGGCAAATATTTAGCTATGTTCACTATGTGTAGCTTTGTTGCACTATTGCTTATAATGTCAAGGAATGAAAAATAAACATTTAATAATGGGGAAATTATAGTGAACCAATTATAGTAGCTTAAATTACAGTATATCTATTTTGTGAGCACATGCAATTGCTTAAAATATTGTAGAATAGTGTTAGATTCTACAGAAGATATTCAATATATTGTTAAATTCAGAAAGCTAGTATAAAATATTATGTATAAAATGAGCCACTTTTAGAAATGCATATATATGCGAAGGGAAAGCCAAAATATTAAGAACTAAAAGTGGGTGGTGAAAGAGCAGGTCTTTTTACATTTTCTTCTTTTTTCTTATATATCTATTTTACATATTTCATATAGTGAATATTATGCTTGTGAAGAGAAACACAAGTGTTTTTTAAAAAGTAGGTAAGAAAATGACAGAGGAAAATTAAAATGAACTTTGAAATGTGGTAACTTCTCAAAATGTGTGTAGTAAAGTTCTGTGCAGAGCTGACATACATTTTGCTCCAGGCCTTAAAAAAGCCACTGGAAAGAGGGAAACAGAATCAGCTATGATATCTATAAGATAAGCTACTATTGCCCTGGCCCATGTGGCTCAGTTTGTTGGGAGTTGTCCTGCAAACCAAAGATTACAGTTTGATTCCCCTTCAAGGCACATGCCTGGGTTACAGGTTTGGTCCCCAGTTGGGGCCTGTAAGGAAAACAGCCACTTGATGTTTCTCTCTCACATCGATGTTTCTCTCCCTCTTGTTCTCCCTCCTCATCTCTTTAGGATAAAAAAATGTTTAGAAAATACTATAGTATCTTAAATATCTTTAAGAACAATTTGTTGGTCAATAAGTAAATACAGGGTCCAGTACAAATTCTGCCTCTTTTTTATCACAAAATCTTTTATTTCAAAATCAAAAGCATGTAATTCTGTAACATAACTAGATTACACTCAAGCACACCATATGATGTTTTAGGTGAAATGTTAACATTAAAACTATAACTTATTACACCCATATTATTACTCTACCAACCACACTGAAGCAGGCGTTACTTTTTCCAGACCCAGTATAATGGCTGACTTCACTGGGCTTTTACCTACAAGTTAGGGTGAAAACAAGATGCTGAAGGCCAACAGAAAGTTAAATACCAATTAGTTCTCCTTTATATAAATGGTAGCCATAAAGTTTGAAAACACAATTAATACTATTTTATTTTTTTACAGATTTATATTAAGTGAATTATGTTATATATCAACTTTACAGAGAGAGCCCCTTTGATTACTTACTTCTTCTGGAGTATGCCAAAGGTTGTGGATGAAATAAAAAGATCCTGTGGAAAATAACCTCACATGGTGATCTGATCATAAATTCCTAGCTGGGCAGGTGAAGGTGGGTGGTCATGCCCCAAGCATAAAACTTTCCTAAAAGGTTACCTTTGTCTTAAGCAAGCCCTGTCCATTGTTTCTGTGCAGCTAGGTTAACACACCTTTGAAAGGCCCCCTTTCAGACCCCCTCCTTTAAATACCTGCGTACCCTTTCAGATTCCTCCTACTACAGCATGCAAGAGGCAATCTACCACTGACTGCTTTCTCGAACCTTTATTTAATTTTCCTTATATTCTCTCCTTAATCTCAAATGCATAAAAGAAAGTGCAAACTGTTATTCTCCAGAGCACTTTTCTCAACCTGTTGAGACCTTGCTTTCAGACATATCCTCTGTTTGATTCAAATAAGCTCTTATAAAAATTCTCCACAGGTTTGGACATTTCCTAGATTGACAGTGTATAGATTTAGTAAAAGCAAGAAGGAGAAACCAAGCAAGGCAACATAATAAAAAGGTTTCTGCTAGAACTAAAAAGAATGACATATTGATATACCACTCATTACGACTTGAACTATGCATTGCTACAAGGGACAAACACATCTAACATTATATAATGCTATCAAGCACATCATGCATTATAATGTTAAAACAAGAAACCATTTATTATGTATGTTTTTCCAGAATTTATGACCAACCTATAAAGCTATCTAATATTGTTACATGTATGCCTATGATATAATAAAATTTCTTAAATTTCACTTGACTCAGACTTAATTGAACTTCAAAGAAAGGGTTGGGGTTTTTTTTTTCATTACGATGATTTCATCTTGATTTGTCACAAGTAAACTGAAGAATTTGGTCTTTTTGCACTTAGAAGGGTGAAACAACAGCTTGTTTTTTGGAAGTTAAAATATGGGTACACTGTGCAACTACACAGCAACAAACATGCTCTTTGCTCGTTCCCCAAGAGCTCATGTTGTCAGTACAGAGCGATAGTTGGGTGCCATTTACAAGAATATTCGTTTGGGGACTTTGTGACAAGCAGTTTCATGGAAGATGCCACTTCCCAAAGGCTTTATTGCATGCCCTCTTCAGGGACAAATCACTACTCATGCTAAAGGTTTTCTTAGGAAATGCTAAACCATTCAATCTTATTAATATTAATTAATTGTAACCTAGGAAATGCTCAACCATTCAATCTTATTAATATTAATTAATTGAAACCTATATGAATGATTCTGGTGAGTTCCTTATATTTAAGGTATTTGTGCTTCATTCAAGTGGCTTGAAAGAAAAAAATGCAAACTTAAACTATGAATAGTTTCAGGAAAAACAAAGAAATAGTCATAATGGCTGTAAGTTCTTTATAGTTGAGAATGATACTTCTTGTCCAGCAACATTGCGTATAGAAGACATTCAATAAATACAGAACAGTTATTTTATTGATGGCAATATTGATTTAGCATATCTTTTTCCAAGGTATTTTTCACATTAATAGATTAATGGCATATGTTATAGTACAGTTTTCAATAAGCTTAGATCATTTAGTCTGGGTATATATAGGACTCTTGGATAAATTGTATTCAACAACCAAAAATAGAAAAAAATGTAAAAAATGTTTCACAACCAATTTTTCCCTTGATCCTTGACTAGACTGACAAAATAAATACTTTTGGGAGATGGTGCAGGAGTGATCAAGAATTACCTTTGTCAATATGGAACTTTACAGGGTCCACACATATTTTCTGTGGAACAATCAGTGTTTTGCCTTCCTAGAGGTGAAGACACTTATTGAAAAGTAAGAGGTCTGTCCAAAAAAAGTCCAACCATCGTTAATGTAACAAGAATGGTTTGTGCTTATCTATGTAACCTGGCAGCCAAGGAGAGTGAACTGGAATGCGAGTGCGTGAACAATGACGACTTCACTGTACTAGTGTTGGGGGGGTGGTAGATGCCATTGGGTGAGCATGTGTATTGTGTGGCCATCACATCCAAAATGACTAAGTGAGTAGAGGAATGAATCTGCACCAGATTTTTCACTAAGCTTGAACATTCCACCATGGAAACTATTTCGATGATTCAGAAGGCCACAACTGTGGGCAGCTGGTGATTGGCAGCTTCCTGCTCATGCATCGTCTCATGCAGAGTTTTTTGGTGAAACATCAAATCTCCCAGGTGACTCAGCCCCCCTACAGCCCAGATTTGGTGCCCTTTGACTTCTGGCTTTTCTCAAAACTAAAATCACCTTTGAAAGGGAAAAGATTTCAGACTGTCAATGAAATTTAGGAAAATACAACAGGGCAGCTGATGGTGATTGGGAGAACTGTGTGAGGTCCCAAGATGACTACTTTGAAGGAGACTGAAGTGTCATTGCCCTATGTACAATGTTTCTTGTATCTTCTTCAGTAAATGTCTCTATTTTTTAATAGTACATGGCGGGATACTTTCTGGACATACCTTGTTTACCTGAAAGACAGAATTTTTTTTTTTAGAGGTTTGATTTGACATATCGAAGTCTATCTCTTTCTAATTTTACTAAACAAATGTTTGTCTGCAGGGCAATTAAACATAGAGAACACTCATAATTAAAAAGTATTTGTGCTGTACTGAAAATACCTTTCAATGCAAAATAGGCATATGTGTTTCAAGAAGTGAGCTGTGAAGAATTGTGCAAATTGGCTTCTTGAGGTGGAAGTGCCGCACCCCAGGAATCACCCCCTTCTCACTGGGGATTCCTCATCTGCTCAGTGATGGAGCTGGACCTCATGATCCCTTCTACCTGACAAAGGTTATGGTTAGAATGGATTACAACCTTTGTTATTTATTTATTTTTATTTTCTAACATTTCAAAATGTAAACTTTTCAAACATACAGAAAAGTTGGACATAATGTACAGTGAAACTCATCTCTCCACCATGTAGCATCTATAATTAACATTTTCCCATACTGGATTTATCATATATGATTTATAGATCCCTCCACTGATCCTTCAATCCATCTTTTAAAATATCCATTTCAAAATAAGTTGTAGACATCAGTACACTTCCTCCTGAATACTTTGGCATATACAGTGTTAAATAAAGCTCAATTTTATTTAGTTTTTCTTTGAAGGGGTGTTAAATTTCTTTTTAAAAAGATTTTATTTATTTATTTTTAGAGAGAGGAGAAGGGAGGGAGAAAGAGAGGAGGAGAAACATTGATGTGTGAGAGAAACACCCATCTGTTGCACACCCCCAACTGGGGGACCCAGGCATGTGCCCAGACTGGAATTGAGCCTTTGACCTTTTGGTTTGTGGGAGGATGTCAACCCACTCACACCAGTCAGGACATTGGGGGGTGTGGGTAAATCTTTAATTTATTTTTTATCCTCACCAGAGAACATTTTTTCACTGTATTTGGAGAGAGAGGAAGGTAGAGAAACATCAACTGCTTGTCATCTGTGCATGCCTGGACCAGGGACTGGACTGAACCTGCAACCTAGGTACATGCCCTGACTGGAATCCAACCCACATTTCTTGGGTTACAGGACAGTGTTCCAAACCAAACCAGCCACACCAGCCAGGGAAAATCTTTTAAAGTCCTTGGTGTGGTTATTTGGTTAATGTTTCCATCCCACTTCAAGGTAACAGGAACGATTTTGCTCACCTGGCTTTATAATAGATGGTCAATATATAGTATATTTGTTATGGAGCATATGGGAGGTCAGAAATAAATGGATGAAAGACAGGACTATAGAAATAGAAAAAAAAAGTAAACCAAAGATGGCCTCCTCAAACAAGTGTAAATATTTGCTATTGTGACTATTGTTGGTGCTGGTGCCATTTAAAGCTATTTTAGTAAATGGAACAGGACATGTTGTTGAGGAAATTGCCATTTTATGTTGGCTCAATTAAGAAAATAAAATAAAGTACCATGGATATCTTCACTGATCATATATGAGTAAACTTTCCAGGCTTCTGGCTATTTATTTGGTAAGGAAGCTTATAGTACCTGACTTTGTAATTCAGACATTACTCCTGTTCCACCTTCAGGCTTGAGTCTTTGATAAACAACCTTTTCCTCAAGATGAAATTTCATTTGAAAAACATTTGAGCCATGGGGCAGATAATGTATACCCAAATGCTGATTGATTACAAACCTCATATTTGACACATGAAAATAGAATCTCTTTTTTACTCCTCTGTTCTCACCCCCCTTCCTACCATGAATCCTCTTTGACTATTACCCCGGTTCTTTTTGGTGATACCATCTTTAAATTGGGATTATGTTGGTCAACCAAAGTTAATTCTAGAATGTAATAAAAAGCAAAAAGCATTTATTTGAGCAGAAGGAACTGCAGCCTACAAGACACAGATTAAGGTAGCAACCTAAACTGTGTTCTCCTGAGACAAAAGGCAGGCTATCTTTTATAGGGAAAGTTTCTGACCAATCTTCCAATTTTATGCAAATGAGACCTCCAAAGTGTGCAGTTCTGATTTGTCAGTATAGATTCAAGGAGGATACAATTTATATAGTTTTGATTGGATGAGGCAGGTCTCAATACATTAGTATGAGGAAATCAGGATTTCCCTGCAGTGGTTGACTCTGGGTAAACAAACAGATTACATGGTGAGAAGCAGAGTTCAGTATGAAGGCTTCCCTGCATACAGAGTAGATGAGGAGACCCTGTTAACAAATGACCCTGACCCTTGCCCATAAAATGTGGGCCCTCAGTTGACCATGACAGTCATGGTTCACATCGAATGAATATTTGTTTTGGGGAATCTACATGTCTTTGTGAGAGATCTGGATTCTGTGAAACTTCTGTCCTTATGGAGCATAAGGGAATTGTGTTAATCTTGTCCCCGGTGTTTCTAAAGGTGTCCAGTGTGATTGAAACGTCAAAAGTTGTAATTATTTTCATAGATTAATTTAGCTGACAGGAGCATTTGACAACTTTCTTTATATCATTGAGTTGATTTTTCAGTCAACAGCACCTCATCCCCAGGATACATCACTCCTTAAAACTTTTTTCTGCTCAGCCAATCTATTAGATTCTCAGGGCAGGTGATTGCAGACCTGACCTGATTTGAACATCTTTGTGAAGAATCTGGTCTCAAATGATCTGGATCAAATGCCAGGTTACAGAAATTCTTCCACTAAGAAAGCCATTCCTTTGGGTTTAAAGTAATGCTTGCGCAGTGTTGTGCCTCTGTGTTCCAAACTGTAGGGTTGAGGAAGATCAGCAGACACATTATGCCACTTTTATGAGAATGTTTTCTTTTAAAGATTTTTTTGTGCATCTGACAAGGACCACGGGAACTCTGAAAGTGTTTTGACCTTGCTTTCAGGAGAAGCAAGCTCTGAAATTCAGTGTCTGGAAGGACAAACTTCTATACCGATTTGTGGGTTTTAGACTAGATTGGTGTCTTTCAGATTAGATTCAAGATGTCCTGCTCAGTGACTTCTTTTCGTGCTCTCCCAGCCGCCACCTTCCAATCCTCTCCAAGACCTCCTTGCTTCTGCAGCACAGATCTCGTCTTCCACCCCCAACCTTGCAGGAGGGCCAAGGCAGCGCCTGACGCTGATCGCAACCTCCTCCCAGCCTCTCCCACTGCACAGTCCGGTTTCGGCTCCGCGCTTCTTCCAGTCCACGCAAGGCGAGTGAAACAGAAGACTGCTGTACCGTGGAAAAAAACACTTAATAACTCAACCTCACTTGTTACCCCTTAGCTTTTCTCCCCATGACCGAGGCTTGTGGTCACCTCTGCAGCAATAACACCCCGAGCCCAGAACCTAAAAGATAAACCACTCATCAACACAGCTCACTTCCCGGCAGTGAAAAGCTATCCTATTCCCGCACCAAAGCTCTTCGTCTTGCAGTCGGGTCTTGACCGACTGACGCCCGCGCTACTGTCCTCTCCGTTAGCCGGCAGGTCCAGGTACCTCCCGCGGTCCCTGGTTCCCTCCCGGGCCTCTGCCTCTCCCCGCCTTCAGTGGGCGGACCTCACCGCCCCGCCCTCCGCTCCACTGCGGCCTCCATTGGTGGAGTCCCGCCCCAGAAGTGCACCCATTGGCCGGATGGGAGGTCATTCATCTGGCTCATTCCGCCACCCGCAGGCTTGCGGGGAAACTTCCTTATTATTGTGACGCCGAAAACGGAGAAACCCCAAGCCCAGCCAGAGGGGCTGTCACAGTCGGAATCCCGAGCGGCGGTTCGGCGCCTGCTAAGGTTCGCGGGGCGGGGACCGGGGTTCTAGGGAGGAGGGCACTGCAGCGCTGCAGCCACGCCACCGCCGCGTTCCCCAGGACACGGCTGTCAGTGCGCGGCTCCAGGAGGGGCAGCTGCGGCTGCAGGGCACTTCCCACGACCTGGTGGCTGGCGGGCTGGGAGGTCGGGGTTGGGCGTCAGCAGGGCCTTCGGGGGTGCCCCTCGCCCTCCTGTGCGCCGCCCTGGCGTTCTCCGGGTTCTCCCTCTGATCAGAGGAGCCCCCGCTCCCAGATGGGCCGGAAGCAGCTTTAAAACTGAGAGCGCCCCCCACCCCGACTCCACAGTTCGCAGTCCAGGAGGAATTGCGACTCGGAAAGTAAAAAAGAAGATCCTCCTCTTCCTCCTCTCCAATCTCTATTTAAATTCCGGGGCTCGAGAGACGCCTTGGCGGTCGGGGGCGCGGACGTTCCCTGGGAAATGGGAGCCGGCGAGGTCTCCTCCTTTGGGGAACCCAGGCTGCCGCAAGGTGTTTGCATTGAGGACAGCAGGGCTCAGCTTCTGGTGACAGTGTCCAAGGATCCGCGGTGCCCGGCACCACCCGCCTCTCGGAGGCCGTGCCCTTCTCGCTCGAGTCCGCCTCCTAGGCGGAGCCCTGGCGAGGGTGTGTGTAGGGACACGTGCACGCGCGCGAGTGTGTGTGCGTCTGTGCGCCCGCGCTCGTGCCCTCGACACGTAAGTATGCAGACTGGCGTGGGGTTGTCAGAAGCTGGGATGTTTGGGGGCAGGTGGCACTTTGAGCCATTTGTAAATATGTAAAGTAGGCAAACCCACCTGGGAAGCGCATCTGTGATTCCGAAACAGTAGAGCCAGGGAGTGCGGTAGAGACAGCACCTAAAGCCACTGTGCATTGATTCTGGGTTTATGCACCGTGGGCCTACGGGAATATGTACTGTTGGAACTTTGCTTTTAGTAGCTCACTGTTTCCGGCTGTTTTCTGATTACGTGTTTCTTTAGCTTTTAAAGTAGCCCTATTAGGAAGTATCTTAAATTCAGAGGGAAGCCTTCCAGGATTTTGCTTACATTCATTATGCACAGATAGCTTTAGGAAAGAGGATTCTAGAGCTCTTGCATTTTCGTCTGTCTTCTGGCACTTTCCACAAATAGGAACCTATTTCTAGAACCTTTCATTTGGTGATTTGATAACATCGAGTGAGCTGATTTTTAACTCCAGACTGAGGAGAAAGAAAAGTGAAACAAAATGAGGATAACAGCCTTTTTAAATGATGTGACAAGATAGAGAGGCAGATTACTGTGCTGCTTTCTTTTTGTACTTTCCTTTACCCTGGAGGAAGGGCCTTATAAATCAGAAATGGTGAACAGATGACAGCTAGTGGCCACAGAGGGGTTAGAGGGTGGAGGGATAGAACAAAAAGGAAAAAGGACTCACGCACATGGTCAACAGTGTTGTGATCTCTGGGGGAGGACAGTATAAGGGGATTAAATGGTAATGGAAAACATATAATAAAGATTAAATTATGAAGTAAAAAAGAACAGGGGAGTAATACATATTTAGCCCACCTTTAATGCAAAACAGATTAATTACACGTCATTGTGTGATCACATTGACCCAGGAACCTTCTAAAGAAAATGCTCAGAAATCAAGGAGAAAGGTTTGAAACCTCTTTGGAAAAACTCCTTTGGCATGAAAGAAAGAAACAATTGAATAACATGTAGCTTTACTTGTTCAGTATGCAGTTGGGTTTTTCTTTTTTGAAAAACAAATAATCTAAAATGTTCCAAATGGTGTGGTTAGAACCATTGGTTATGGCATTTCATTCTAAGTAACAGATTTAAATTTCTTAAGATTTGCATAGTAATTATTTTTAATACATAGAGTTATACCTCTACTGAGAGAAAACATAGTTTTGCATCAGTTTCAGAAATAAAAGTAATATTCTTCAAAGTGAATGGGATTTTCTACATAAGATAGAAATAAAGTTACGATGATAATATCTTAAAATCATGTAGGACTTTTTCTTTTGAGAGACTGAAGGTGCCTCTCAGTTTCATCTTGTTTTGTGTGAAAGAGGATGTGGTATTGGGGGGAAGGAAAGATACGAGAAAGTCTTCAAAACCAGTTGTGGCAAAATAAGCTGTAACGTGTGTGATACATGGAAAGCGTGGAGGAAAATAGACAAAACTGAATTATTTTTTTAAAAAAATGTCTCTTTTTAACCTAAGTGAGAGATTTAAAAATAATTTCAGTTTTACTTTTGTATCTAAACAAATGTCGGGAATTTTTAAAGGAGTTATCATTGTCTCTAGTTCACTTTTAGAGGTGACATCCTCATGCTCTTGTTAGTATTTAACCGAACTCCAGTCCTGAGATACAATGTTTGAGGAATATTCAAGGTTGCATAATTTAAAGATATTCTTATTTTCAGAAAGGTACTTCTCATTTTGTTTTCAATAACATGAAAGTATTTGTAGAGTTCTGCACTGATGTTAATTATTATTTCTTTAACTTGCAGATCTGCAAGGTGAGGGGGAATCATTCTGGCTTCTAGTCCAAATGCCAAGTTTGTGACCTGTGGTGAGTTCCTTAATTTCTCTGAACCTGTTTCCTTATCTTGTACACGGAGATAATATCTAACCTACAGAATTGATAAGAGGATTCAACAGGATGATCTGTATAGAGAACTCAGGTTAGTACAGCTGCTTGGAGAGGGACCTTAACAAACCTTAATGACTTTCTTTTGCTGTGATGTAGTGGTGAGAACCAGGTGAGACCCCGAGGTAGGAGACCTAGTCTCTTCTTTAATCACTTCTCAGAGGACCAAGGGTACTTGGCCTTGGAAGGCCTCAGCTGCCATTCAAATGAGGTTAATAATGTAAGTCTCTTGTCTAGTGTTTAGATTAAATGGACTTTGAAGGTCTTCTTTATAAGGTGATCTCTTTGATGATATAACTCTATCCCTTTTAGGTATTTTATGCATTTAGAAATAGAACTTGCTGGAGTCAGGGATATGTGCTTCTGTGAGTGAACCAGTAAGTGAACTAGTTTACTTATAGGTCAGAGTGGACATGGAGGAAAGTCTGGCTAACTCTGTTGAGATTGCTTTACTTACCTTTCCCATCTCTGGCTAACATAGGTTCTAGTTACCTATCAGCTGGAATCCTGTCTTTGCCACTTAGTTTCCAATTTCAGCCACTTATTTACATGTTCTTGGGCAAGTCACCTAAAGTTGCTGAGCCTTGAGGTTATTGTAAAGGGCAAATTAAATAATCTCTGTAAAGTGCTTAGCACAGACTCAGATGCACAGTAGGCAGTAATAGTAGATATTACTTATTCTTTATTCAATCACTATTTATTGAGCTCCTACTATGTGCCAGACACTATGCTAGTCTCTAGGGATAGAGAAATGAACAAAAGAGGCTCAGTCCTTTCTTTATGGAGCTTACATTCCTCAGTTCTGGCCTTGAGAAACACCACTATGTAATGACAGCTTCAATTCTACTTTAAAGGCATTCCACTTTCAGATTTGTTAAAATGTGGTGAGGGGAGAGTGCATTTTAGAATGGAGGAAATAATTTTTTTGTTACTACATAAGGAATGGTTATATTTAATGTTCCCTGGAAAACAAACTGTTGACAAATTTAGATTGTGGGAGTTTTGGTTTTCTCAGATATGGGTTCAGTTCATTAGGCACTTAGTAGGCCTCTACTGTGCTCCTGTGCTGTGCCGAAAACTGGAGATACAAAGATGAGAAAACCTGGTCCCCTCCACGGGGAGACTCCCAGTCGGAGCATGCACGGGGAGTGGGGTGACATGCAAGAAGCAGTGGTCATATGCTTTTCATTTTCTTTCAGTGTGAAATATTTGTAAGCATAAAATATGTAATATAAGTGCTAAGAAACAACAATAAAAGGACAGAAGCAGAACATCAGCTCTGTTGTCGACAGCCCTCTGTGTTCCTTCCAGACTGTGCCCTCTTTCTCTGCTGCCCCATAATCATTACCTTTTATTTTGTTTTGGTCATTTGTTTTTGCTTTTTTTGTATTTTTATCATCACTAATGTTTTTCTCTCCAAATACTTGTTATACTTGTGTTTGGACTTTGTAAGAATGCATCATACTCTGAATTTTTCTAGGGCTTTTCTTTCCTTCAACATTATTTTTAAGATTTAGCTACACTGATGCTTGTAGATAGAATTCATTTGTTTTTCCCTGTTGTACAATATTCTATTTTATGCATATGCTCTAGTTTATTCATTTTATTATGGATAACAATTTGGGTTGTTTTTTGTTTCATGTATTTCAAACAATCCTGAAATGAATATTCTTGTGCCTATATCTTGGGGCATATATTCTTGAATTTCTTACTGCATTGTACAGTAAGATAGCCACTAGCCCTATGTGACTACTTACATTAAAATTACTTAAAATTAGATAAAATTAAAATTTCAGTTCATCAGCTGCATTGACCACAGTTCAAGTGCTCAGGAGCCACATGTGACTAGTGGCTACCATATTGGACAGTGCACACATGTAACATTTTCATCATTACAGAACATTCTCGGTTTCCAGGTTTTACCGATCTTTGTAGCTCCAGTTCTTAGGATTGTGCAGCATTATAGATGCTCAATAAGTTAGGCAGTGCTGTGAAATGACTGTGCTGTGAGGTATTCACATTTTCATCTTCACTAGATAATGCCGCTCTTTTTCCCCAGAGTGGTTGATACCAATTTACGCTCCCACCAGCAGTGTGGAAGAGCCCTGGCTGCTGTCGCCTTGACTTGGCACTGTCAGACTTTTCAGTTCTTGCCAGGCTGTGTCAAGTGTCCTTTGAAGACAGTCTGCTCAGCTGATGCAGGCAGTGGAGTTTCATGAACCCCAGCACCAGGTAGCAAAGAAGGCACTGCCTATACAGGGACCATCAGGAGAGGGGTTGGAATGTTTCCTAGGTTGGCTACAAGGGTCAGAGGACAAAAGCCCAGCTGAAGTGAAGGAGAGAGAGAAAACAGTGAGCCCTGGATTCCCATTGTTGAAACTTCTTTCCCTTCTGTGCCATTTCTGCATATGGTAGTAAAATTTTTGATAATAAAGGATGTCATTAGAATGAATTTTTGTTACTTGAGTTAATTCTGTGTGGAGTCTTGGTTCCAAATTTAGTTAAAGCTAGGATTTGGGGAGTGCCCGCAGGGGGCTGAAGCCATGGACGTCGCCTCTTTCTGCTGTTGAAAAAGACCCTCCTTGCTCCATACACCATTCAGGTAATGGCCCCTAAGCTTATTTGAAAGGAAGCTTATCCCTATTATAAATGAGGTGAAAAGTCCTGCCTAGTGTTATTTAGGCTTCAGTGACTTTAAAACAAAGAAAGGAGAATCAGTTGTTAGGCCACTGTGTGCATAGTCTGACTTATAACACAAAACTTAGGAATTTCAGCTTGTCTTTTACACTCTTCTCACTAGGACTGATAAAAGGAGATTTATCTATCCTCTTGCTCTCCCCAGAATTTAAAAGAAAAAACATGCAAAAAAACCTTTTCCTAGCAACCTTGAATCCCCTTCATGAAAGTTATGGCAGATGGTGGTAGTGCTGTTTGCTGTAGTACAGATTTTGCAGAACGTAGCTAGCGCTAACCAGAGAAGAAAGGTATCACGCCCCCACCCACAGCCTCTTTTGGGAACTGTCCTGTTTGCTGAGGTCTCAGAGAACAGCACTGGGAGTAGAAGTAACAGTGACTGTGGCAGCTGACCTCTATTGGTCACGTATACCGTGTGCCAGGTACCGTGTTAAGCTCCCTTTACATGCATTGTGTCATCGTTAGTCCTCACAGTCCTGTCACTCTTTTCCCCACTTTATGGACAGGAAACAGGCTTAGAGTGGTTAAATATTTTCCTTAGGGTTTCACAGCAAGCATGTGGTTAATTCGGGGCTTGAACTTCAGTTCTTTTGAACCTTAAGCCCTGTTAAGATTATCCTGAATCTTTTACCAAAAGTAGATGAGGAGAAGGACTAGGCAAAGTATCAGGTGTGACATGAAGGGAACAGAACATCTGTCTTTCTTCCTCTTGTTTTGTGATGGGGAAATAAGAGGCAGGAAATGGAAGGGATGGGACTGAGTTGGCCTGTGACGGCTGCTGAGCCAGAGTGTAGCCCTCTATTCTTCTGTAGCACTTTTCATGATAAAAGATTCTACTTCTCTGGAAGCAAGGGAGAGACAGTGAATAAAAAAAAGTGGGTGAGAGGACCCGGAATATCAAATGCCAAGTGATGAAGAACATTGCTGAAACTGGATCTTTAAATTCCTGGACACCATTAGCTATTAAATATGGTGGTTCCACCTGAGTGTACTTTTAAGTGAAAGCTAGTTTCTCTTCAGTGCTATCACCATCTACCTCTGAAACGCAGATGATTTTTGTGTTCCCTGCTGTAGTTTTGGCAAAGCATCATGATGACCTAGACCAGATTTTTCTACTAGGGTTAATCATTCTCGGCTTATTTGTGGTTGCCATTTGGTTACTTCTCTTAGTAATTTTTATTTGCTTGCTTGAAGATTCTATTACTACACCTGATGTAGGAAGTATTTTGAACAATATTCCTATTTGTATTTTTTAATAAATGGTTTCTGTTAGTCAATTAACAACGAGACCATATACTTCAGGCTGCTTACTCAGGCTTCCAGTTGTGCAAAGCATTCAGAGTTTCACTGATCCTCAAGGACTGACTCATGCTAAGCAAACTTATAAGAAGCTGATAGATAGATCTAGGACGCTGAATTAATAATGAGAAGTAGAAATGCCAGGAAGCCTGGGATGCTTTGACCAGCTGGCCATGGTATTCTTTCCCCGTAGTAGGATCTGCCTTGGAAACAAGTTATATAAGGTTGTTTATTAATCATGGAATCTAAGGAAAGCAAGTGGTTGGGTGAATTTAATAATGACTAATTGTAGCACTTCAGTTCTCTTCTTGGGGGCCATTTTAAACAGCAAAACTACTGAGAAAAAAATATAAAAATGTGAAAAACATGACACTAAATAAATTGTGAAAAGGCCACTTTGGCAGTTGAAACAAGAAGGCAGAGCATCATCTTCTTCGACTTCAGTTGGGAGTGTTTGTGCAGAATGATTCAAGTTTTCACCTCTGCATGTGTCTGGGCATGACTGCAAAAATGTACCAAGCAGTGATTTGGGGGTTACAAGTAAATTTAGTAGGCAGATTCACAAGTATGGGGTTGCAAATAATGAAGAACAAATGTACTTAGGATGAGTGAAGGTGGTGGTGATGGTACCAGTCAAGAGGGAATCCAAGGCTCAGTCAGCATCACTGGAACTCTTTCTGTCTCTTCTCTTTTAACCTCTGTGGCTGGTAGCTTCGTAACGCCTTACAGGTATCCTCCACGTGGCAGGGGAGGTACCTTGCAGTAGCCTCACTTATTCTTCAGAAGCAAAAGGTGTTCTTTCATCAGAGCGCCACGGAACTTAAGGGTTGTGAACTTTGACTCAGTTAGAAGTGTAAACCTATTCCTGCACTAACCACAGTGGCTTAGGGGTGGTGTTTTCTGATTGGTTTGACCAGAGTTATGCTCACCCTTGTGCAGCAGAGGGGAGAGTTTGTTACAAGACAATAAGGCACTTGGGGAGAGATATTAGACAAAAAAGCAATCAGTAACACCTTTGAGTTACTTTTTACTTATTTTATTTTTAATTAAATTTATTGGGGTGACATTGGTTAATAAAATTATATGTTTCAGGTGTACAATTCTATAATACATCATCTATCTACTGTACTGTGTGTTTACTACCCCAAGTCAAGTCTCCTGTTTTTAAAAACTAACCTTTATTCTTCAGAAAGGTTGTTGCCACATTGAGTTGCAACTTTCTATTACATTAAATACATTTCAGTCATGGCTTCTCCCCATCCCCCCTTCCTTTTTATTGATGAGTAGTATTCCACTGTATAAATATACCACAGTCTGTTTATTGTGCTTGTTGATGGACATTTCTGTTTAGTGTGAATAAAGATGCTGTGAACATTGTTTATAGATTTTTGTATAGACATGGAATCACAGCTCCTTGATACTATATTTTTAGACATGTTGTATGTGAATGGTTAAGGGAATGGCTTCATGCTGCAACTGCCTAATCTTACCCATTATCTCTTAATTTTGCCTTGTTTGACTCTTAGAGGGCAACTTTATTTTTAAGTTTCCAGGACGTCCTGTATTGTATACGGACTACAGTTTAGTCATTCTGCAAGTATATTTGTGTGTGTGTGTGCATGTGTTTTTGTTTCTGTAGGTGGCATATATTGGGTTCGCCAAAAAGTCCATTTAGATTTTTCCATAAAATAAAAGACATATTTTTCATTTTCACCAATAACTCTATTGATTTGGATATTTTGAGTATGTCAGCTATTTCCCACTATTGGTTTCTAGTGGGTACAGGCTGGGGTGCTGCTAAACATCTTCCAATGCATAAGACAGCTCCACAGCAAAGAATTACTTGGCCAAAATGTCAATTATTTGGCCAAAATGTCAATAGTACCAAGAAACTTTGCAAACCACTTTTGACATGTTCAATCAGTCACAGCACCTTCTCCATATACTGCACAAATCTTTTTTGTGTGTCAGTTGCATTTTTATCTTTCTTGAAATAATAAAGCCTAACATACCAGAAATATTGCATATTTCCTTCCATCTTCAATATTAAAATGGCTGCATGAAAATTTACCAATTTTGATAAGTTTTCTTTAATGCATGCTGATATGACAGCTGTCACAATACAATCTAACAAAATTGTTTCGAATGAAGTTGAAGACAACTAAGCACTACTAGAGCCATGGTATGGGAAAAATGTAACGGACTTTTTGGCCAACCCAGTAAATCTACTTGGGTGGCATTGTAGCTCACCAGATGAGTGTGGACATGGTCATCAGACCTAGATTTATACCCTGGTTCTTGCTCCTTCTGGCTGTGTGGCTTTAGGCATGCTTCCTAATCTCTCTGAGTTTTGCTTTATGTGAAAATGAGGCTAAAAACAATACTTACGGAAGAGGGTCGGTGTGAAGATGAAGTGAGATAATGATATAAGATGCTTGTCACAGTGACTGATGTATAGTAAGCACTCTGATGTTGCCTATGTAACTATTGATAGGAGAGATAAGACAAGTCATGAAACATTAAAAATTAGGGAGACATTAGTGTGGATAAAGCAATTTAGCAAATTGGGAAAAAAGACTACGTGATCTTGCTGGTCTTTTATGATCTCACTTTTAACTGGAACATAATCAACAAACGAAAAAAACAAATAAAATATAACCAGAGACATTGAAATCAAGAACAATCTAACAATAGCCAGAGGGGAGGGGGGAAGTGACAGTGGGGAGAAGGGTTTTCAGGAGCTACTGTAAAGGACACAAGCACAAAACCAAGGGGGGGTGGAAGCAAGGGAGGGAGGTGGGTTTGGCTGGGGTGGGGGGAGTGGTGGGGAGTAAATGCAGACAACTGTAATTGAACAACAATAAAGTAATTTAAAAGAATGTATATTATCTTCCTCTAACACTCTCCCCTCACCTTGTTTTCATGTTACTCTCGTCTCTTTGCAGTAAACTCAAAGAACAACATTAAAGCTTAATTTTCTTTTCTTCTTTTAGTTCTAGAGTCTAGACAGGGAATAAAAAATCTGAAGAAGAAGCATAATTTTCTGGTTAAGAGAGCAAATTGAGATTTAGTTTTATATTTTATTTTATTTTGGGTTTTTAGATGCATTTCCTGAAAGTGTAAATCAGATAGCATTACCATAAGGAGCTAAATAATGTTCCATTGTATGGCAGTACCACATTTTGCTTATCCATTCATCAACTGATGGATATTTTGGTTATTTCCACCTTTAGGTAATATGAATAGCACTGCTATGAACACTTGAGTACAAGTTTTTGTGTGGATGTATGTTGCAGTTCTTTTTTTCTATTTAAATTTATTTACTTATTTTTAAAAAGATTTTGTTTTGTTTTTAAAGATTTTATTTATTTTTAGAGAAAGGGTAAGGGAAGGAGAAAGAGAGGGAGAGAAACATCAATGTGGCATTACCTCCCCGATTCCCCTGACCGGGTACCTGGCCCTCAAATAGGTATGTGCCCTGACTGGGAATTGAACTGGTGACCTCTTGATTTGCAGTACAGTGTTAATCCCACTGAGCCACACCAGTCAGGGCTCTATTTAAATTTTCTAAATTTATTTTTAAATTATAGGTGACATACAATATTATATTAGTTTCAGGTATACAGTATAGTAGACATTTATATAACTTATGAAGTGATAACCCCATTAAGTCTGGTATCCACTTGGCATCATACATAGTTATTAAAATATTGTTGACTACATTTTCTATGCTGTTTATCCTTGTGATTATTTTTATAACTGGAAATTTATATATCTTAATCCCTTTCACCCTGTTGCCCATCTCCCCAAAACCCTGCCCATCTGGGGACCATCAATTTATTTTCTGTGTCTGTGAGTTTGTTTCTGTTTTGTTTGTTTATTTTGGTTTTTTAGATCCCACATATAAGTGGAATCATCTGGTACTTATCAGTTTGCAGTTCTTTTGGATATATACCCAGCAGTGGAATTGCTGGATCATATGGCAACTCTATGTTTAGCCTTTTTAGGAGCTGCCAGACTGGTTTCCAAAGCACCTGTGCTGTTTATGTTCCCGCCAGCACTGTAGGAGCGCTCTGCTTACTCCACATCCTCACCAACACTTGCTGTCATCTGTCCTTTTTGATTATACCCATCCTAGTGAGTGTGAACTCAAAGTTTGTTTTTGTTTGTATGAAAGGGAAGCATGAATTTTAAAAGTAGTGAAACTTTGGGCCGGAGTCATCAGTAATCGGTCAGCTGAAAGTTGATTGAATACTTCCTAGATTGAAGAAGTGTATCTTATACTGTGGTCTCTGCTTAAGGCAATTAAAATCTGGTTGATCCCTGGCTGGTGGGGCTCAGTGGGTTGAGTGCCAGCCTGAGAACTGAATGGTCGCTGGTCTGATTCCCAGTCAGGGCATGTGCCTGGGTCCCCATTGGGGGTGAGCAAGAGGCAACTGATCAGTGTTTCTCTCCCTCTCTTTCTCCCTTCCTTTCCCTCTATCTAAAAAAATAAGTAAAATCTTAAAATAAATAAAATCTGGCTGAGGAGTTAGGTTGTAAGATACAGCGAAAGGGCAATTTAGTGAATGTGTCAGAGGGATGCAGGTTGACTGTGGGTAAAGTGGTCTCCAGAAGCTCTTGTGCACGAAATGAAGCTTGACTGAGATCCAGAAGGATGTGTAAGAGGCAGTGGTGGAGAAGTAACCCGTTTTCCCCCACATTTCTCATTCTTGTTTTGAGTGGTGAATTACTATCCAAGATAACAATAGGCTACCTAAAGGACTTCAAAAAAATGTGTTTTTTTTTAGGTTAAATAAGTAGGAAACTCAAAGGAAGAGTTCAACAAGAAAGGACAAGGTGAAGTCATACGGGTAATTTCAAAACTGTTATTACCACATGGTTTGCTAAAATTATTTTAAGAAGTCATTGGCACTCAGAGTTCCTCATCAGTGAACTGAAAACCCCATTCTGTGTTCACAGTTCATTTACACATGCAAAATTTGTTCAGAAATGTTTTCTAAACTCTTACTAAAATGCAAAAATAGCATTATTATTATAACGAGTACTTTCAATAATATTAATACATAGTCTTTTGAGATGAAAGGTATCTGAAGAATATTAAGGGATTATTTTTAAATAATTGATTATGTTTGTTAGTATGATTTTCTTTGACCTATTTTTAAAAACCTTTTATTACAAAACTCTTTTCTAGGTTACATGATTCCCTGAAGGATAAGAACAATGTTATGTTGGGGATATTGGTCCCTGGGCCAACCTGGTATCAGCACTAACCTGCAAGGAATTGTGGCCGAACCACAGGTGTGTGGATTCATATCAGACAGAAGCGTCAAGGAAGTAGCTTGTGGAGGAAACCACTCCGTGTTCCTGCTGGAGGATGGAGAGGTTTACACGTGTGGTTTGAACACCAAGGGGCAGCTGGGCCACGAGAGGGAAGGAAACAAGCCAGGTGAGTGCACCTTGTCTGCCCTGACGACTGGTGAGAAAGGCTGAGGCGGCCGTGCTGGTGGGGATTCCTCAGCAAGTGTTTGGCTGTCAGGGAGGCTCTTTGAACAGTGCAGCATCCCCTTCTCTTTGGGACTTTTGTGTCTTAATTCACGCCTTTTGATGGAAAACCAGGCTTTTCTTTTGTCATCTTATTAGATAACACATGTCTTATCAGTGACCAGGGGAGAGAAGTTGGCTAGTTAGGGTTAGAGAAATAGATTTTTCTCCCATAATTAAATGCTAAGACATTGCAGTTGTTATGTGAATAGGTAATCCTCATACAATCAATATCAGAATCATCCCTTAAGTTTTCCTCCCAAATGCCTGTTCATTCATTTATTTCTGCAACATGCTTTTGTTACGCATTTTGGGTTAAGCACTGTGAATGAGGTAGTGATGACTGGACTCTAGAGAACCCGTGTGGAAGAACATGTGAGGTTAAGTTGAAGAACATGCTGGGGGATAATGGGAGAGGGATTCGGATACAATCAACAAAAGAAAAAAAGCATAGGTTTTTTACGTTTAAAAATGATGTTCATGCTAGAAAATCATTTTAATCATGCATTCTGTCTTTGGGGGCCGAGTAGAGGCATGAGTAGGACTTCAGCAAGTGTGTATGTATGTTTATGATGGTGGTAGGAACACAAGCTTATTGCACACCCCTGAGTGTACCCACAGATAAACAAAGGCATGGGTGCAGTCCTCATTCAGGGACTGTTGATGGATGGCAGTGAGAGAGGAGAAGCTGGAAAGGTAAGGGGTTAATTTGATTCCTTCAGTTTTAAGGTCTTTCGTTCGTTGATAACAGGTGCTGTATTTAAAATCCATTGGTTTAAGTTCTTTTTCTCCCACCCATTCTGTCTAAAGCACAGGTGGCAAACATAAGGCCCACGGGCTGAATTTGGCCCTCTACCTTGTTTCTACCCTGTGGCAGCGCCAAGTTCTTGCTTAACTGTTCAGGAGTAGTTAGATTCATACAGTCCTAAAATTACATTTGGCCCTTTGAAGGCAACTGCAAGGCTGATGTGGCCCCTGGTGAAAATGAGTTTGACACCCCTCAGTAGGGGTGTCAAATAAATAGATTTTATTTATTTATTTTAGTGAGGGAAGGGAGGGAGAGAGAGAGAGAGAGAGAAACATCAGTGTGCGGTTGCTGGGGCACATGGCCTGCAACCTAGGCATGTGCCCTGACTGGGAATCGAACCTGTGATGCCTGGTTTGCAGCCCGAGCTCAATCCACTGAGCTACACCAGCCAGGTATAAAGGATCTAAATTTGACCTTCAGTATATGTCTATATAGTGTAGGTATACATCTGAGGTAGTTTCTTAGTCTCAGGTTTCAGCTACATTTGGAGTAGTGGTGATGATATTTAAATGAGTCACCTTTTGGTGAGAAATGATGAAGTAGGGTCCTAAACTGTGACCGTGCTGAATTTGTCATACTAGCATGGGCAAGTGCCACTTTGTTTTTTTAGTCGGTGACTTTTTTATTTAATCCAAAATCAAATCAAGAGACTGATGCTTCATTAACAACAATCTTGCTGTGTTTCTCTAGATAATGTTACTCTCCTGTGTTTACTCAGGGAAGTCATTTTGGTGTCAGGATGAGCTAACTTTTTCTGTGACACAGTCTCCCTCTTTTCGCATATTTATCCCCTCCCACAGGAAGTGGTGGCATTCCACAGTTCCCCTGCCCACAGGTCTCTGTTAATTCATCATCAGCGTTTATGTTGACCATTGGATAAAGGGCTGCGGAGCTGGTCTTAAAAAGAACTGTGAAGTAGGATGAAGTATGATTTGTGGGCTTTCCCCCATTCCTTGCCTTCAGGTTCCCTCATGGGAGCACTCCCTGCTCACCTGCAGCAGGACCTGATGTTCCAGTCAGGGGTTTCTGGACACTTGGACCTGTGGGATTTCAAGGAAGTGGCTTGTAGCATGGTCCATATGTCTACCTTTGTATATACAATGCACCTGATACTTTAGGTTCTCACATGTATGCAGATCATGTTCTGTAAAATAAAAGTTCAATTAACAGTGCCACCAATTCATAAATTGAGTTAGTAATTCCCATTTTAGCTTTTACCAATTAATATAATACAAAAGTATAATATAGAACTATTATGGAGGTGGCAGGAAGGTTTTTTACTTTTAAAATGATTTTTGTATTAGAAGAGATTTAAAACCAAGGTGGTCTTTCCTCTCCTGTTAAAACTCACTTGTGTCTTACATTAAGCTCCTCCTCGTGCTCTGTGTCCCCCAGTGGGAGCCAGTGTCTGACAACTAATGCTTACAGAGGGGTCAATGGCAGCTCACAGCCTGATCTCATGGTTTTTTGGGTGGGGGAAGGTCTACATTCCACCAAGACTTGGAGAACCTTTAGGCCTACTTCACACCAATGACCCTTGAAGGACTTGCCTTCACCCTGGCCAGCCTCTGAAGGGAGTCATTTGGGGACCAGAAGAAGATCTTTCCATTACTCCTGAAGAGACAAGATGGTCAGGATGAACTCTGGAGTCTGACAAACCTAGTGGAGGTATTACCATTCTTATTCTGTCTTTCAGAGCCTCAAATCCCACCCTGCCATTTTCCCCTCACCCAAGGACATTATTTCTTCATTGATTTTAGAGAGAGAGGAAGGGGGAAAGACAGAAACATCAATATGAGAGAAAAACATCGATTGATTACTGCCTGTATGTGCCCCAACCAGGGACCAAACCCGCAACCTAGGCAGGTGCCCTGACATGGAATTGAACCCAAGAACTTTAGGTGTATGGAATGACACTCCAACCAACCAAGCCACACTGTCCAGGGCTCAATTCCTTTTCCTGTAAAAGGAGGAGGCTCCTGTCCTAGTGTAGCTCTTGAAGTAGATCCAAATGATAAAGAAATTCAAAAGCTACCTGTAGCCTATTGCCCTCCTGTCAGTGTTCTCTGTGACTGTGCCTTCTGTTAGGCAGCATCCCAGCGGAGCTGGTCTCTCAGGATGCCTCATTGTACACTATTGTCTTAGAACCTGGGGTGAGAAGACTCGCCTTGCGGTGACAGGTGAGAAAGGAAACAAAATCCTTGCAGTCCTACCGTGGCAAAGCTCTGGGGAAGGTACCATGGTGAACACATCTGAGTGCAATCTGACATTCTACCAGTGGAGCCCCTGATGGAGTTCCATGGGTGGCTCGTGGGCCTGTGGGAGTGAGGTGCAGCCACTCTGCTTCTGCCTGTGCGGTGGGTCAGGCCAGTGCTCTCTGTAGCCAGGGCTGAGTGATTACAAGAGACTTGAGCTAGAGTTGTGCGGAGAAGGCTTTCAGATTGAACCATGGAATCCAGCTGGTGCTTACAATTTAAAGTTGAAATAAATAAGGTTCTAGTATAAATTACAATAGATTCCAGAAGTATCTGTTTTTGGTTAAGTTTGTCTGTTAATTATAAACTCCATAGCAACTGTGGAAGAGTGCCTCTTTGAATGGAAAGATTATGTGGGCGGGCACCTCCCTCTCTTTTAACTTTTTCATTGGTAGGTGTGTTCTAAATCTGGGTGCCATTTGGGTTTATTTTTAATGAGTGGGAAAAGAGAATGAGCCTGTTTTCTATATGTGCTTGTTGAGAACTGTGACCCAGAGAGCTTCTAGACATGGGGGGAAGTCTGTCACAGACAGGCCCTGTTTCAGGTGGCCTGTGCTGGTCCCAGCCCACAGGAATGCTACCCCCAGGTAACCCCTGTGGTATTTGGTGAGGGAACTTGGTAGAAGACCACCTCCTCAGAGAACATGTTTCTAGAGACAATGGGCAAGTCTGAGATTTCAAATTGACGTTGCCCAGACCAAAGGAATTTGTAGTATGAAGGATTAAAAAGAGTGAGGAAAAGGAAAGGTGGAATGTGGTGGTATAGGCAATGTACCAGCACAAAATTCTTTTTGAACATGGACCTTGAGTCTGTCCTGCCAACTATCACGTACCAATGTGTACTGTTATTTTATACTTTGTCTCTGGCCGGCACAGTTATGAGGTACGTGAATTCCATTTTTTCGGAGGCATCCTGTACCTGTGCCAGAGTGCTTCACACTCTGTATTTCACACATTGCAGAATACAAAGCATTCCACAGTGCTTTTACGGATTTCTTCTTTTTCCCCCTATCCTTGAGAACATCTACCCGTTTCCAAATTGCTTTTGTTGCTCCTGAGGCTACTGTGCTTTCCTTGGACTCTCATTTCTCCCCTTAGTACTGCCCTTACCTGACCAGCTTCCCTGTGTGGTGGAGAGAGCGCATTTGAAGGACACGTCCAATACTGAAGAAGCCCCTGGTTATGTAGGCCCATATATTTTTCTATTTTGTCAGGAAGCCTAGGGTTTTAGCTTAGGTGTGTCCCTGACTCATTCATTTGAGCTTTGGCCAAGGGCAAAAACGTCTGTGATTCCCAGAAACATTTTTCATGGGCAGAATGCCAAAGCCTCATCTAAACTCAATGTCCAGCTTTTTTTTTTTTAAGTGTTGCATTGTAATTGTTTTGTGTATCCTTCTGCCATATGACTTTTCTCTCCCTTACATTGTAATATCACCTTTATCCATCTCCTCCGCCACTCCGCCAATTAGGGATAGTTTCAGTGATTAGGATATTTTTATGATTATTCCTACTTTCCTCATGTTTTTGCTTATGAATTCATTTCATAATTTCCAAAGACATACAGTTACAGAGCTGCATTTTAGGAAGACTTGTATGCCTTCCGTTTTTTCGTACAGCAAGCCAAAAATACAAATATTTTCCTAAATGATGACTTTTTATAAATGTTTAATCTATAACTAAACATAAAACAAATCTTAAAATGTTTTATTAACCTAAAATAGGACCTGGTTGCCTATAGAGAAAAACTGAAAAATTTTACCTCAGTACTTTGTTTCTCTAATTCTCACCCAGCCACACTGTCAGCACTGCTCTTCAGCTAAGTGGACAGCTTTCCTTTCCCAGTATTTACTCTGATTTCCCATTTTGGGATTAGCATAAACTAGTCCTTGTGTTCTTAGGGCTGTCTGAATTATTGTTAACTTCCTCTAACCTTTCTTTCTATATTCAGTGGGCAAAAACTGTGTTAGGTACAATTATTTAGTTTAATCTAATTTGACTGTGTTAAAATTCTTAAAATTATGCATAGAAATCCCAGGAAGCCTTTTCATAGCAAACCCAAGGTTAACAATTTACAAGCAGACTCTAACATTTCTGTGCATCCCTGTTGGATTCATATCTGTGGTTGGTTCCTTTTACTTTGTCCTGAATTAGTTAGCTCCTCTCTTTCTTGCAGGTAATTTAATCCAATTCACATTCACATTTTGTATTCAGTCTAAGCATTTCCGTAATTCCTATCACCATACGTAACAGCCCTACTGTTTGATAAATGAGATTTATAAAGTAGACCTTGTCAAAAGCCTCAATTCTCAGAGCTGTGGTTGCAGCTAACCCTGGTAGAAGTTAACACTTTGAACTGGCTTAATCAATTTGCTGTCCTGTATCTGAAGGACTCAGTAACTCTGTTGTGTTAATCAGCTTTTGCTGAAAAGCAAACTGGCTGAGCTGAAAGGAAATAGAAGAAATTCTATAATGACATCCTGTTATTGAAGTGCATGTTTCCAGGGGCATAACTCCTATATCAAAGGCAGAAGGTGCCATAGGAAATGTTCAGATCTCAACACTATGCTTGTTAGGGGCCCCATCACTTCCTCATTAGGAGGGGAAGGTGGTGTGGGAGGCCATGCCCCCTATCTGATGGTGATGATAATGGTAGTAATCAAACCTGGTGAGATGTGTTGACTTTTTTGATAGCTGAGTGGACAGCTTTCTGGTCCAAAGGCCTAGGGATCAAATGTCATTTAGAAATTTTGGTTTTTGGTGTGCTTAATCAAAAGTTATAAGTAATTCTTTCCATTGTACTCAGCCTATTTTCTTTAAAGATATTTGAATGCTTTAGGAAATATATGCTTAATAATGAACATCTTAAATGTGAGAAGTTCTTTGTAATTTTTAAAAAATGGCAGTATTTTAAGGAATTAATGCAGTGGTTTGTATGGTGATACATTTGTTAACTGTAAAAGTGGTTCCTACATATACATGTTATAAGCTTTCATCATCTTGATGTGCTTAGCATTTTGAAGCTGATTTGTCCTCATGATAATCCTGTAAATAGGTCAGTATTATTATCCCAGCTATATATATAAAGGAGAAAAGGAAAGGAATTGAGTTTGAGTTTTGCTTGGGTACTAACAGATAGTTTGGTTTTAATAGTCCTAGAACTATGTCCACAGGTATCTTTTTAACCCCAGGCTGATCAAGGAGGCCCAACAGAATTTTATTCTCAAACTGTTTTTCTTGTTTAACACTCAGTCTTTATAAAAGAAACAAAAAAGAAGACTGTATTCTTGAATTTACTGGTCAAATACCAAATATGATCCAGGTGCTTTGATCAAAGGTACAGGACACAGTCCCCTTTCATCTTTAAAGGCTGAGGTGTCCAGTCAAGATGGCGGCCTAGGTAAATGCTGTGCTCGCACCCTCCCACAACCGCGTCAGAATTACAGCTGCACTGCAGGAGAGCCGTCATTGCTAACTGTTGAAATCTAGCTGAATGGAAATCCTACACATGAGGGTTTGAAGAAGCAGCCACATTGAGAATGGGGGAGGATGGGGACATGGGGCAGGCTCCATACCCACGTGTGTTGGCTAAAAATCAAGGAGGGATATCTTGGCTGTGGAGGTTCCTCCTGAGGAGTGAGGAGTCCCAGCCACCCACCAAGCCCCCTAGCTCATGGTTCCAGTGCCAGGAAGAGAAGCCCTCATAACTTCTGGCTTTACGAATCAGTGAGGATTGTGTCTGAAGGACGGAGGGCTACCGGAGCCCCAGGCTGTTCCCCATCTCTGAGGTTTGGGGAGGGGCCCAGTATCCCCGAGGGTTCTGGTGCGAGGAAGAAGTGGGCGATGGCTAATGGGTAAGTAACGCATGGCGTCTGCCACAGAATGATTTCATATTGTGTACAAATTTGGGTCTTTGGCACCTTAAAGTGGAATTATGGAGTCTGATTTTTGTTCCACATTATGATCTATATTTTTTTATGAATCGAACACCTTCACATCTGCTTTTACAACAAAATTAATGGCTGTTACCGTGAGGCAATGACTTTCTCCAGAGTTTATGATAATATATGAAATCATGCATTTCTTAAGATTTAGTTTCTTATTCATCTTTGTATCTTAGTGTTAAGCACAATGTGGAAGGCACATGGTATAGAAATGTGTTAAATAAATAGAATGTCTCATTGGTCTTATTATTTTGTTACTTTGCCATGTTCTACATGAACTTGGGAGGTGGCTTGGGCTGGGTAAACAAAGATCAGAGTGATCGAATTTAAAAAATTGCTGAATTTTAAGGATGGAGGATAAAGGAGTGACTTGAATGGTAAAGTTTCCGTTTATCAGGCTTCACAGAGCTAAGAGTGGATTTGGTGTCATACAACAGAACTTCTCCAAAGGGAGCTGTAGTAGACTCAGCAACTTCAGCTCAGTAAACTCTGTTATTAGTTTTACCCATTTTCATTTTTTACAAGATTTTATTTATTTATTTGCAGAGAGAGGGGAAGGGAGGAGGAAAGAGAGGGAGAGAAACATCAATGTGTAAGGGAAGCATTGATCTGTTGTCTCTCATCTCTTTCATGCCCGCCACTGGGGGCCCTGGCCCACAACCCAGGCATGTGCCCTGATTGGGAATGGGACCAGCAACTGTTTGGTTTGAAGGCCTGCACGCAAGCCACTGAGCCACACTGCCGTACCAGCCAGCGCGGTTTTACCCATTTTTAGAAAGACTGCAAAAATCAAAGAACATTGTCTTTAACAAGTGGTATCACTTGGCCCATAAGTCAATCATTCATTATTAGTGGTCCTCCCCCTCCCCTCCCCTTTAGCTGTCAGACTGTTGTTAAAATCATGAAACAAAGCAGACTCTCAAGTACACATCCTTTACAATACCTCTCATCCTTCACTACCACACCTTTCCCCAGCAATGAGTACATTTCCATGTAAGTGTGAATATCTTTTTATTAATGTGATTGATACAGATACCCTTCAGTGACAGGACACTTCTAATTTTTTTTTTTTTTTTTTTGCAGAATGTGTGGGTATGAGTTATGTACAAGGCAGTAGTGGATAGACAGCAGTGGAATTTTGTGGTGGGCCAATTCTCTGGTCCACTGATACAGTTGTAAGATTGTTCTGGGCTCCATTTAAAGACTGCTTATATTCCCCAAGTGTTTTTCCATTGAGGTAAAGCTGTTATGCTGTGTTTTTTGAATCCCAGAATCAGCTTGCTGTACTGGAAGTTTTATTTTCTCCCTCGTGATATTTTTCTCCTTTGCTGCTCTGTCAGCTGGAGATGGAAACATTTGCAGTGGAGTCGGAGACTCTCAGAAGGAATGTGATTCACCTCATTAAAATCTGAGGGTGTCCGAGGACTTTCCGTGAGGTCTAGTCAAAATAGCACCTGAGCCTGCTAACTTTTGCAGGAGTTAGTTGTTCACGCTGCTAGGAAGGGAGCTGTAAGGTTCTTTCTTTTTTTTTTTTTCTTTTCAAAGTAAAATTAATGAGAGCTTGAAAAGAGTGCTTAATAATTTAAGAAACCCACTTCCTACTTCAGATAGTTTAGTGGTCAGTTTGAATTCTTTATTATGTGGAAGAAATCTTTCATTTATTGATTTGGAATTGGCCTAGTGCTATATGAATAGTGCTGATCATGTTTAAGTAGATTGTGCTGATGGCGGTAGCAGGTTCTGCCTTCTGTCTATAGCACTCAGAGGCTATTTGGGCACAAAGTCAAAACAGGGAGTGCAGAAAGGTGGGGACCATTTTGCCCTTAGGCAGCAAGTCCCCTGGTTTTCACCAAGGAGGTGGAGGCAGTGCTGGTCTCCTCCAGGCCCAGCTGGAAGCAAGAATGTTGGGAACTAGCAGAGAAAGGAAAGAGGAAAAATAGAGGTAGCAGTCACCTTGAGCTCACCGTGGAGCACACATGACATGCTCTTTCCCCTTCATCTGAAGGAAAGAAGGCTGCAGTAATTATGGAGTGTTTTAATTTACTGTGTGGTAGCATATGATAGGGATACCTCAAACCATGAATGAGAGCTTAGAAGTTTTCTGTGCTGTCTTTATGAGTGTTAGTCCATACTTGACCATCTTTCTGTTCTTTATTCTTCACAGAGAATAGCTTTTGAACAGAAAAACTTTGGTGAATGTCTTTGGTATTTGCAATGTAGTGACATTAGTGGTGAACAATATATTCTGATTATTTTATGTTCTCCCATTGGTCACCAAGGGTATAATTCAGATTGACTAGATGCCTGTGTCCTTTCTTTTTTACTGTTCTAAATTATCATAAGGTATCTGCTACCTTCTCATATGGAGGGGGGATTCATCTTAGGTTTTGTAAAGAGTTGCTTTTTATATTTCTAAACTGACGAAATGTGATTAAGAGTGGGAAGGGCACTGGCCAGGTGGCTCACTTGGTTAGAGTGTCATCCCATAGACCAGAAGATTGTGGGTTAGATCCCCTGGTTAGAGCACATACCTGGTTCATGGGTTCGATCCCTGGTTGGGGCATGTTTGGGAGGCAACTGATGGATGTTTTCTTTCTCACACTGATATTTCTCTCACTCTCTAAAATCAGTAAAACACATCCTTGGGTGAGGATTAAAAAAAAAGGAGTGGGAAGGCATGGGCCAGTGCCTAGAGAGCAATGAGCCATATTTTTCTTTCTCCCCTTCCCCCTCTTCCCATCTTCCCATGTTCCCCTGTTCCTTTTTTCCCCTCTCTCCCTCACTTTCTTCCTCTCTCTCACTTATGGATATCACCAGATACCAGTTGAATGAAAGAAGGCTGCTAGTACATTTCACCCAGGGTTGGGCAGGGCCACTAGATCTACAGAATTTCTTTCCCTTATCATTTTATGAACTTAAGAAAAAAAGCAAAATTTTTTTCCACTGCCATTCCTTAGTTAAATCACTTTAAGGATTACCATCGAACTGCCTTGATTTAGATATTTTAAGTGAGAAAACCACTGTTTCAAGTTTGTTCAGTTTCTGTGGCTCATTTACTTTGGCTGTGTTCTGGCTAAACAGAGCTCTCTGGACAACTTCTTAGGACAGACCATTGAGTGCCTGGCTTGGAGAGCTTCAGGCTGTAGTGCATGTGGATGAAACTGACCAGTGAAAGCTCTGTCCCAGGAAAGACTGGAGGGAGCCAGAGACTTCAAGATAAATGAATCCTCTCTGTTTAACTGGCTACTCTCTGTCCCTTGTTTTGGACTAACCATCATGGTCAGGCCAGACCCACAGCTCAAGCAGAAGCCATACTTTGGTCTTCTTTCACTTTTACTGTTGTTGTTCTCTTAATGCATTCTTGACTCTGAATTTTGCTCTGTGTAATTTGCATACTTATATAAAGTACTAAGGCACTTTGACTTTTCTTAAGCTTTTATGCAGAACTTACTTCTGATCAAGATTGCATGGCTGCCCAGGTGAGTCAGGCATATGCTTAGAGGGTCATTTCAGTAGGAGAGGATGGTTTACTTAATAAATGGAGTCCATATAATTGGTTGTTCACCTGCAAATAGACCTAGACTCTCTAGCTCACTCCGTATTCAAAAGTAACTTACAAATGTATGAAAGACATAAATGTAAAATGTAAAACTACAAAAATAATAGGAAAAATAGGTGAATATGTTTAGAACCTTGAATAGACACTTCTCCAAAGAGGACACACAGATGGCTAGTAGACATGTGAAAAGATGTTCAACATCACTAACCATCAGAGAAATGCAAATTAAAACCACAATGAGATACCATCACACTTGTCAGAATGGTTACCATCAAATCAACAAACAACAGGTGCTGGTGAGGATGTGGGGGAAGGTGAACCCTTTTGCACTGTTGGTGGGAATGCAGACTGGTGTAGCCTGGAGATAACTCAGAAAATTAAAAATGGATCTGCCTTTTGACCCAGAGATCCCACTTCTGGGAATATATCCAAAGGGACCCAAAACACTAATCCAAAAGAACATAAACACCCCTATGTTCATTGCAGTGTTATTTATAATTGCCAAGTTATAGAAGCAGCCCAAGTGTCTATCAGTAGATGAGGGATAAAATAACTTTTGGACATTTACATAATGGAATACTACCCGGCTGTGAAAAAGAAGAGTTTACCCTTTGCAACAGCATGGATGGACCCAGAGAACATTATGCTAAGTGAAATAAACCAGTTAGAGAAAGACAAATACCATATGATTTAAAGACTGTATATTTCAACTTATAGTGTATAATCCCAAATTTCTTTATTTTGTTCCTGTTAATAGCAGTGCAATGTACAGTATTTCTTAGAATACTTTTGTAGAAATTCAGCTGTTGTCAAAGACCATGCAAAATTCTGGGGCTTATGGAATATAGTCAAAATGCCTGCCTTAAAGTTTGTTCCGAAGGGTAGCATACTAACATTAGGTGCCTACTATTTACTTTGTTAGGAGGTATAGATAGGATTTGTATTATAACTTTACTTTTTTTGTCCTTTCTTCATTTACCTAACACCTAATAAACTTATTTTCTCTATATCTTTTGATTTAATCAAATATAATTTTTACATTTACTACAGCTTATTTGGTGAGTCAGAAATAGGGACTTTAACACAGCCTCTTCGAAAAGAAGTGGAGTAGCAAGTATTTTGGTGTGGTTGCGCAGTTAAAATGACAGCTTCTAGTGTGTGCTTTGTGACTTAGTATAGAGAGCTTTTTGTTTTCTTTTGGGTCAGTCCATGGGTTTTGGCCAAGGAGGCCAAAGTCAAATATTTGAGCTCTAAGGATGTAGAATAGTGCTAGTGGTGAAGTGTAGTATGTAGTAAAAATTTGGAGGGGTAGGTTTTTATTCTGGATGAGAATAAATGTTTATGAGATAATAGAAAAAAATATATATTGGCCTCTGCTCCTAGTTCCTGGCACAGAGCTCCTAAAAACCCTTGTAATTTCCCAAGTGATAAGAGCACTGTATCTCTTGTTCTGATATTTGGTTTTTGACCCCATTCCTGACACAGGGCTCTTAAAAACTTTGTAAATTCCTAAGTGATAAGAGAACTAAGAGCATCTTTTGTTCTAATGAAGTGAGTGGGTGGGCTCCTGGGTGGGGCCTAGTCACCAGAAGGACCAGGTAATGATTAGAAGACTAGAATTTTCAGCCCTACCCCCCATTCTCCAGAGACAGGACCTAGGCTGGAAATGTAGTCACGGAGCATGCCTATGTGAGGAAGCCTCCTATAGTAAAAAAAGATATACAGAAGTGGGGGAAATGGGTGTTCTTAACAATGTTCTATTTATATTAGTAGATCTAATTTCTACATGGACCTGTCTTGGTTCTGTCTCTTCTGAGTCATGTATTTTTTGAAAATGTTTTAGTTTGTCCATTCTACTCCAATCCCCCTGTAAAGGATGATGATGCTTTGAAATATCCATGAATTCCTTCAATGGTTTTGAAATGATCAGTTTGTTTTTTCCTCCTTTAATATGAATCATAGCATTTTAATGTCTGTGACATCTTTGGTTGTCATTTGAGACATCTTAATGCCTGACATTTGAATTTTGATATTAAAGACTTTATGTGTTCAACAGGTGTTTCCTGGCATTTCTTGTAGTTCTTGTAGGCACTTTGGTGCTGTCATTGTACAGAAAAGGAAAGCTCTGTGAAGGATAAAGCATGTGAGCTGACCTTTGAGGGACTGTTAGTGTTTTGTTCCTGAGGATTAACAATTCAGTTTTCTTGGAGGGGTCTTGAATTATCAACTGGAGGATTTAGGCATTCAACTGTAGAAAGTTACACACACCACTGTATTTCTACTACGGAGGTCCTTCTGCTTTTAGGATTCCCTCTACCAGAGCCATCAGGTAGTTTCCTAGTTCACAATCTTTCTCTACCAAATTATTCTAAGGTATCAGATTATACCATGGTTGGCAATTCTGAGTTCCTGAAAATAACTGAGTCACTACTGCTGATTTTTTTCTGATAGTGGAGTGCTATTGACTCAAAAAAAAAAATCCTTTTCTCCTCCCATTGCCTGTGACAGGCCTCCATGTGTTCTAATTTACTTAGTCAGTGCATTTGGCTTATTGCATCCAAAAGCAGACAAGGTAAATTTAGATTTATGGCTTTGAGAAGAAAGTATTCTTAGAAACATTTTTCATTTTGGGTTTCTGTATATGAGCATTATGGCCCAATTAAGTCACCTGTCCCTGAACTGATAAATACTACTCTGACTATCATAACTGATCTTTCTCTCTGATTCTTTATTTGGAAAGATTTGGTTTAGTGATTGTTTAAACTTGGACAGTCCTAGATAGGATTAAACAAGTAAGTTTTTGGTATGTATGCTAGGATAACTTCAGTGACTTATCTGCTGCGGAGATCCTGCTTGCCTCCAGGAATTGAGCACTTAACTGTAAAGGAAGGTTAAACATACTTTCGGTTGAGCATTTGCGGTAAAGCTGTGTCTTCGTTTTTATCTTTTCTTTCTATTTTCTTTTTTTGCCAAGTAGAACAAAGACTGTGGACTTTCTCTGATTAAAAAAACCCCACATAGTAGGAAAAAAAAGTTATTTTAAAAATCTGTCTCGGTTTCTAGTTCTAGACAGGATGGCATAAGTACATTCCTTCCTACTGAATGCAGCTATAAAACTTGGACAGAATGCTTGGCGCAGATTTTTGAGGATGCTGGAAAATAAATAATGGCAGGTAGATTGGGAAGGAAGACCAGAATTCCAAGTACCACTGAACTGGCACTGAGTTGACCATTTCTCCTTCTGGTCCTCTTGCCATTTGGCTCTAGAGGCAGCACAGCTATGGAAGTACAGTTTGTAGGCTGCAGAGCTAAAAAGAAGCCCCAGGAAACCTTGAGGTGTTGCGGGGGATCTCAGAGGCGGAAGAGCTCAGGAAAGCAGCTCCATATGGTGATCTATGAACTGTGGGCTCACTTCTGAGTCGTGACTATGTGGATGTTTTCCTACTTAGCATATAGATGATTCTGAGATGTGAAATAACAAATAGACCACTACCCAGGTTTCAGATTGGGCACCATATGGTGCACGCAGGGCAACATCCAAATAACACTGAATAGGCTTTGAAAACTAAAACAAAATTGTTAACATTCACTGGAAGATGTCAGTGAGACCCAGAGTCTTATAATGTAACAGTCAAACATTTTCATGGTACAATCCAAAATTACTCAGCATATAAAAATCCAGGAAAGTCTCAGCTAGCCTGGGAAGAGACAACAGGTGCCATTGCTGGAGTGACACAGATGTTGGGATTATCTGACGAAGAGTTGAAAGCAGCAATGAGACTAGAGTGGACTAGAGTGAGAGTTCATTGGGCAACAGCAACCGGCGGTGGATGAGTGTGAGGATTTAGAATCCACAGGACAAAGAACTGGATTTCCTTTTGTCATACCAGCTACTGATATTTAATTTATTTTGTGATAGTTTTATTAGTTAAAAATTTAGTACTCAATACTGATCACTAATTTTGTATATCCTGTATACTTTCCAGCCAACTGCTCATATTGTTTACTGCGAACTACTGGGTATATGTTCTCATCTGAATTGTCAGTGGGGATAGAGTCAATTTCCAGTTATCCATACCTAGGCTATTCAATTCATAGTTACTTTCATCAGTTTAAAATCTGCTTAGTCAATTGTTAGAGGGGAAGATGATAGCCTAGTGGGTATAATGGACACTAAAGTCAGAAGGACCTGAGCCCAGTCCTTGCTCTGCCTCTCGTTAGTTGTGAACCTTGGCTAGGTTATATACTTATTCTCAGCTCAGGCTTATAGAGCCCTTGCCTCACTGAGTTGTTGCAAGAATTAAGTAAGTATTGGCATCATCCATCTACCTTCTAGGCCCATATCATCCCTATCATAACTTGAAAATACACTAAAAGTTATCATGAGCTCACAAGCCAAGTAGAAATAATCTTAATCATGTAAGTCCAATCGGACTGCTGAAGTGCTCTAAGCAGCATTCCACATTTGCCACTCTTCTGCTGTGTTTCCTTGGCTCGGTCAGAGTTGGTAACATTGCTGAAGACTTCTAAAGGCTTTAAAGTGTTGCTTTGAGAGGACCAGAGAGAAAATGTACTTTTATCCTCAAAAAATACCAGGTATTTCCTGTGTGCTTATTTTAATGTGTGGGTTGAGGTTCTGTCATAATTTGTAAAATATAGTATAGAGTCTTGATATAATGAATCAGAAGAGACTGCATGTGAAAATGTGCATCTCAGACTGAATGTTCCCAACTGGGACAGGGGTGTGGTCAGTGAGAGGTATGAATGAAGCAGAGTTTGTTGGCCTGACTTAGGGAGGGATTGTTTATTTGTTTTTTTTTATTTTTATTGTGTATTTTTATTCTTTTTTTAAGCTCTTTAAATTTCATAGTTCATTTTATTATATTTCTTATTTTCTTTTTCTCAAGATTTTCTTTTTAAAGTTACTTATTTATTTAGTTGTTTGTTAATTTATTTGTTTTATTGTTGTTCAGGTACAGTTGTAATTTCACTGTAACAGACCCCCAGTCTGAAACAGATGAGCTCTGTTTCCTGGCTAGAAAAAAAATAAGTTGAACTTGGTGTAACCAGTAGTTTAATTCTCCACAAATCTTTGCTTTACTGAACAGTTTCTCTGCATTTGGGGCTGCAAGTTTTGTTGTGATGGTAGACTGAGGTCTGTTTCGGTGGTTGATGGGACAGGAATTGGTTTGCCTAGGGCTTGACCAGACTGGGAAGAAATGGCACTTGAACTCTGTCGAGACATGCCCTCTGGAGGCTGCTTAGCTGTGGTAAACAAGATCAAGGGAGTGCTGCTGATGACTTTTGAGGCAAGGAAAGAGGTGGCAGATCAGGTAGAGACTGTCCTGGCAGGCAGTGGAGAAGCAGTATTGTCATGTTAGGCTGTCTGCTGACATCCAGGCAGGAAAGGCTGCTGGGCGGCATAGGAGGTCGGGTTGCTGAGGTGTCAGCCAGGCCTGGGAGGATGTAAAAGCTGCCCAAAGCCTGCAGCTGTGGTTCCAGGTGGAAATATGGCCGGAGGAGTGAAGTTAGGTGACCTGAGCGACTTCAGTAGGAGTATCTTATCTTACATTTTTCTAAAGTGAAGACAGAAGACAGGGCTGCTCTTAGTGCGTAGGGCAAGGCTGAGGTGAGAGGTAGGCTCTGATAGCAAAGAGGTTAAAGAGGGTGGCCAATGGGAACCTCAGGAGTCACGGCATCTTTCAGAGATTTTCTGATAAAAGCGTGCTTTCAGCTGCTTAATTTAAAAAAAAAACTGTTTTCAAATACTACCTTTCCACAGACTATGCCGAGGTCAAGTAACAGCTCCTTGCTGCACTGTCCTCGCCCTTGGGTCTCACTTGCAGAGGCTGTTACTTGGATATTTACCTTTATATTTCTAAGTAATGTGCTTATGACGTTATTTTTTTTCAATCTTGGACATAATCTGGAGACTTCACACTGGGGAAGATTAGCATTCTCTCATATTCTCCACCCACCCTTTCTTCTTCCTCACCTCTGGATGCTTCTGTGTTCCCAAATAGTTGATTTTTAAGAAGTAAACTGACAATTAACTTTTGAACTATGTAATACAAATTATGTTTATTTGGTTATTATGACTTCATGTACTGTGATTACTTTTACTTCCTGTAAAACATTTGGTGTTTTCTGGAGTTAATTATTTCATTTTCCCACCATTGTCATTGTAACCTCTGTATTGTCCGACCGAATAGTAAAACGTAATGTAAAACTCATCAGATTGTATTTCATTTTTCACCATGGAGACATTCTTTGCTTCATAGGCCTGCTACATAGCTACCTTGGAAATAGTCTTCACCTCTGCTATGTAAAATTCTTGTTTCCTGTGTATTCCTTTGTTTTGGAGGTGTGATTTTTTTGTAATTTCTGAGAAAGGCAATGTGGGAAGTAAAATATTTTGAGAGCCTTATGTGCCTGAAAATTCATTTTTCCCCTCACATTTGATTCATAGTTGGCTAAGTATGGAATTCTCAGTTGGAAGTCATTTTCCTTCAGAACTGTGAAGGTGTTGTTTCATTGTCTTCTAGTTTTTGGTATTGATTTTGAGAAATCTGATGCCATTCCGATATCTGTTCTGTTATATATAAACTCTTCTTTTGAGAACTTTCAGAAGTCAGTCTTTCATCAGTCATTATTCCAAGTCTTAATAGGGCCTTTCAGTGCAAAACTCATGTTGTTAGGTAGTGAGAAGTCTTTTTTTTCCTTCTTTGAAGTTTTCTAATTTGTTTGTTCATTTTTGTTTTTTTTGAGTTCTTACTTGTTTTTGGACCCCTTAGAGTAATCCCCTCATTTCTTTCTTTGTTTCCTAATTTTACTCTTTGCCTTTTTTTTTGTTCTATTTGTTAGAAAATTTCTTTAATTCTAACTTCCTATCCTGCTTTTGAAGGTTTTTCCTTTACATTCATGCTGCCGTATTTCTGTTCTTCAAGGTAGTTTTGTTTGCTTTCTGAATATTTGAATGTTCCCTATCTTTTATTTCTCTAATGACTTAAACATTTTTTTCCTGTTCCCTGCACGATCCTTTTCTTTAAAGTTCATTGTTTTGTTTGTTTTGCTCTTTGTTTTTTCATGTTAAGCTTTCCCTCAAATCTATGGTGATTCCAGGCCAGTCTTTCATATTTGAGAATGAGATACTAAAACCTGAGTGAAGCGTGTGTTGGCAAGTCTTGTTAACTAGTGGGAAGCTGGACATTTCATTGGGGTACTCACAAATGTTTGTATCCGTGGGTCTTTGAGCTAGTTTTCTCAGAGAAATTCTCTTATCTTTTGGCTAGATATGTATGGGACTGTGTTCTGGAAATGAGGGAGAAAGGTGTTTTTCTGGATTGGGGAGGGAGCATTGTAGGGTGACCGAACCAGAGAGGCCCAAATGTGAGTGAAAATGAGGCATATTGCTGAAAGCAGTGGGATTGAGTGAAATTCTGCCAGGGGACAATGAGACCCCCTTCCTAGAATGTTCCCTGCCAGTCCAGGCATGTGAAAGACTATCTGAGATATGTGTGCTGCCCAGTATAGGTGGGACCTAAATTGACAGCGTTTAGAATCATGTAAAATTTATAACCTCTAATATGAATATGAAAAGCAAACTACCTGGGAAGGTAATTCTGTGCAATTCCTATTTCTTGGTCGTATATTTTCCTGCTTTGGTTTGGTCTCTTTCAGAGCAAATTGGAGCTTTGGCAGATCAGCACATTGTCCATGTGGCATGTGGCGAGTCCCACAGTCTGGCCCTCAGTGACCGGGGCCAGCTGTTTTCTTGGGGTGCAGGGAGTGATGGTCAGCTGGGACTCATGACTACTGAGGATTCAGTGGCAGTGCCCAGGTAAGAATGCCAGAGAAAGGAATCCGAGTTTTCAAATGTCAATTGTTGTAAATATTACTTCCTGCTGTTGCTTTGTTAGACTTATATTTTAGTTTCTGCTTTCTTCATTTAATTGCTAATTCCTTTGTGCTACTGCTGTGCCTTATACTGTTATAGTACTCGTCACAAAAATTGTAATTATTTATAGAACTGTGTATCTCAAGTTAAAAGACGTGAGTATGATTCCTCTCTGGCTGGTGTGGCTCAGTTGTTTGGAGTGTCATCCTGCAACCAAAAGTTTGTGGGTTTGATTCCCGGTCACGGCACATACCTAAGTTTCGAGTTTGATCTCCTGTCCAGGTGTGTGTGATCCCTCATCTGACATGTATGAGAGGCAACCAGTTGATGCTTTTCTCTTGCATGGATATTTCTTTTTCTTCCTCTCTCTCTAAAAGCAATGAAAAATATATGAATATGATTCCATTTGTATAATATTCTTGAAATGACAAAATTTTAGAGATGGAGTATAGATTAGTGATTGCCAGGACCTGTGGATGGGGGAGGGAAATAGTAAAAGTGCATCACCAGGAATCCTTGTGGTGTTGGGACTGTTTAGTATCTTGACTATGGTGTGGATACATGAATGTACACAGGCAGTAGGATTAATACACACTCAGAAATGAGTACAAATAAAACTGGTGAAATACGAATGAGCTTAGTAGATTGTATTAATGTCAGTATTCTGGTTATGATATTATACTACAGTTTTGCAAAGTGTTACCATTGGGGAAAATGGGACAAGTAGCATTGGGGAAAATGTTACCATTGGGCAAAATGGGATAAGGAATCTCTCTATTATTTCTTACAACTGCATGTGAATCTACAATTACATATCAATTAAAATAGTTGGGTGCTAATTGGTATTAAATGCACACGTGAACTCTATTTTAACTTTTTTATATCTGAGAAAATAAAACATTAACAAAAGCAATAGCTACCATTGTAATTCCCTTCCCCTGCCCCTTCTATTTCCTAAAATATCCCCCTCCCAAGTGCTTGTCCATCTGACTCCTTTGTTTCTATGGCATACCCTTAATGAAGAGGAATAGGGCAATTTGTGAACTGTTAAAGCAGAGAGGAGAAGCTATTCCCAGACTGCCCAACTCTGCTGGGCAGTGCAAGGCACTTTATTTTTTCCATTTAATTCTCACTGCACCCCTATGAAGCAGGTCCTGTTCTTATCTGCCTTTCATATGAGCAAGCAGAGGAATGTGATTTGAAAAGTAATCATATGATCTTCCTCTTTACCATTCTAGGAAACCAGGGTTTTGGAAGCATTGCCCTTATTTTTTCTTTAATTGTGGTAAAATATACCATAGAATTTACTGTCTTAACCATTTTTAAGTGTACATTTCTGTGGCATTAAGAATATTCATATTAAACACTGTGACCCATCTCCAGGACTTTATCATGTAAAAGTTAAACTGTATACTCAATAAACAGCACCACCCAGTTTTCCTCCCCAAGCCCCTGACAACCACCATTTTACTTTCTGCTTTTGTGAATTTGCACTCAGTACCTCGTAAGTGGAATCATATCATACAGTATTTGTCTTTTTGTGACTGAGTTATTTCAGTTTAGCATAATGTTCTCAAGTTTCATCCACATTGAAGCACGTTTCAGAAGTTTCTTTTTTTTTAAGGTTGATTAATGGGAAAAATATAATAAAGATTATATAAAAATATTCAATTTATATGCTATATTTTGTTCATTCGTCTGTTGATGGACACTTGGGTTGCATCTACCTTCTGGCTGTTGTGAATAATGCTGCCATTAACGTGGGTGTACAGATATCTCCTTGGGACGCTGCTCTCAATTCTTTTGGATACACACTCAGAAGTGGAAGTGCTGGATCATGGCATTGCCCTCATTTTGAAAGCCATTTAGACACCAGCCATATTCTTAGGGAACTCTCTTTCTGTGGCTTTACTCCATTTGATCCTGAATTGGAGATGACAGGTGGGAATGAACAGAGGGTGTGGCAATGGGTTTAAGTGCAGAAGTTTTTTTTTTTTTTTAAATAGTACCTAAGAGGCAGGAGGTTAGTGAAAGATCTAATGGAATTATATCATGTAAGATTATATATTTGATTTTTAAAAGTCTTTTAGGAAATGATGTTATTTATTCTGTTTTATTTAGTTGGGAATATTTCTGATCATTGTTTGTTAATGCCCTTCTTAAGAATAAATCCTTTTGTGTTTCAGGTTAATACAAAAGCTGAACCAGCAGACAATATTACAAGTTTCTTGTGGCAACTGGCATTGCTTGGCTCTTGCAGCTGGTAATGTAAATTATGCTAATATTACGATAATTTTGCCACCACTTCTCTTTGCATTTTTGTGTGGTGTTGTCTAACTGGAAACCTTCAATTAACTGGTTAGGGTCTATGCATTGCTGCTGGACAGTGGCAGTTCCCAGGCACCTTGCTTTTCTCAGGGTGTATGAAGAAGGTGGCCATTACAGCTGCTCCAGCTCTCTCCCGGGGAAGAGGAGCAGCAGGCAGGGCTGCACCCAGATGTTGTTACACAGAGAGAAGATTGGTTTTTCTTAGCTACAGTTCACTCTCAAGCTCACTGTTCCACTGTCAGGTGCCCCAGTAAATGAAAAGGGCATTAGAGAAACCTAAGCCTGCAAATAATACTGTATTCTGTGTTAGAATAAATTTGAAGAAAGTCTACACTGTTTGATACTCCGTGGTGTAATCAATCCCGTTCATAGCTAGACTCAAAAAGTTCTGGGTCGGGTCTCATGGTCTTTGGGGAGCCAAATAGTTCAGCTTGCTTAGTGGAGCTAAGCATGGTAATTGGCTTATTCAAAACTGAATGACTTAAACATTTAATTTTTTATTTGCATAGAAGTTAATAGGCTTTGAAGAGTAGTAAGACTCAGCTTATTTCTTTGTTGTTATGACAAGTGGGAGTTTTGGTTATGACTGAAGTGTCTCTGCTCGGTTGCCCATGGGCGGGTTTGATGTATGTATGGGGTCAACTACCAGATGTCCCTACTGGGCAGCAGTATTGTTCTAGGGAGATTATTTAATACCAGCTATTCTGTTCTTATTTCAGATGGTCAGTTTTTCACCTGGGGAAAGAACAGCCATGGACAGCTGGGCCTGGGGAAGGAATTTCCCTCCCAGGCCAGCCCGCAGAGGGTGAGGTCCCTGGAGGGGATCCCACTGGCTCAGGTGGCTGCAGGAGGGGCTCACAGCTTTGCCCTGTCTCTCTCTGGAGCTGTTTTTGGCTGGGGGATGAATAATGCAGGGCAGCTAGGGCTCAGTGATGAAGAAGGTAAGTAAATTCTTCACATGCAACCTCTTTGGTTCAAAAACACACTCATGTAACACATGTTTCTTGAGAATCTACTATTTGCTGGACCCATGTTAGGAACTAAGGGTGTAGCAGTGAACAAAAGAGATAATACCTTGACTTAGGGAAGACTGCATGTAGTGGGCAGGTGCCAACAACAAACAAATAAATACATACTATGTCGGGGGTTTGAGAGGAAAATGTCCTGTTTTACAAATAGTGGTCAGGGAGGACATCTCTGATAAGAGGATGTTTGAGCAGAGCCCTGTAGGAAGTCAGGTAAGACATGAAGCACGTGAGTATCTGAGCAAAGGGAACAGGATGAGCAAAGGCTGTGGTGTGGAAAGATACTTGGTGTGGTCAAGAGTGGAGTGGGATGGGGGAACAGCAGCAGAGCCGGAGGTCAGGCAGTCAGTGTGGGCTGGTCATGGAGGCCCCAGTAGGGCAGGGGCAGGGTTCTGGCTTTTTCTCGCAGTGAAAGAGGAAGACATGAGGGCTTTGAGGAGAGGAGTGACTTCTCTTGGCTACAGTGGGTCTGGGGGAAGCTGGAAGACCAATTTGGAGGCAGTGGGAGTCAAGCCGGGTTTTGTATCTGTTTTGAAGATGGGGCCAGTTGGTTTTCTTCACTGTTGGATGTGTGGTTTGAAATAAGGAGAGGAAAAGCTGGAAGGATAGTTACCATTTATGAAAAGAGAAAGACTCTGTGTGCATGGCAGGGTGGTGGGGAGGTGGGTGTGAGGAGGTGGGGAGTATGGGGAAAACTATCGATTAGGTTTTAGATATATTACAAATGATATGTCTGTTGGACATCCAAATAGAGATGCGGGCAAGAGGTTGAATATGGGAGTCAGCCATATAGGGGGAACCAAAACTTGTAAGATTGGTATGTATATTTCATCACAAGGGCAAATGGTAGTGACATTCTGATATTGATCTTATTCTAGATCGAGAGTCTCCTTGCCATGTGAAACTCTTACGAACGCAAAAAGTTGTCTATATTAGTTGTGGAGAAGAACACACAGCAGTTCTCACAAAAGTAAGGGACTCTGGAGTATTCTGGTTTGTTCTGTGACAATTTGGTGCTGGGTATGATACAGATGATTATCATTGATTATTTTTGATAGTGTTTTTGAAAGAGAGTAGTGATGTTGTTTGAAAATAGTTCAATGTATATAATCTTAAAATATAGTATATGTAACAACATTTTGGATTTCTTTAAAACAAGCCATCTGAATATGTAGAAAAGTGCAATGTAATTCATATTTTAAAATTATCAGCCTATTTCTTTTGCTTCTAAAAGAGTTATATCCAACTTTCAAAGGTGCAGGCGTAGGTAGATACTCTTCTCTTCCTCACATAATGAAGAGAAGGATAACAACCAATTTAAAAACAAAAAAAACCAATCAGAACTGCCAGAAAATTGAACAGTATGGAAGTCTGACAACCAAGTAGTTAAAGAAGAAACATTCATCCAGATTTGTAGGAGGGGTGGAGATGGGCAGCTGGGGTGGAGAGGACGCACAGCAAGGCACTGGCTGGGAATGGGCGGGCAAGGTGACAGCTGGCAGACAGGCAGTTCCACATTAACTTTTGGATAAACCAGGAGGAACAATTGGAGAATGAGACAGACTGTGCAGCTCAGGGTTCCAACTTTGGGAAAAGAAAGCTTCAGAACCTCTGACTGTAAAAACCTGTGGAGGTTGCAGTGGTGGGAGAGACTGCCAGTATCACACGAGAATCCATTGGAGGGGCCTGCCCACCCAGGAATCAGCACCAAAAGGATGCAATTCACTTGTGGGAAGTGGAGGAGGTAACTGAAAGCGAGGTAAGAGCCTAAAAAGCGGCATTGTTCCCTCTCTGACCTCTCCCCCACAGACAACACCACAGCGTGGTGAATTGGGGTTGCCCTGTCTTGGCGAACATCTAAGGCTCTGCCCCTTACAATGTAACAGGTGCACTGAGATAAAGAAATATGGCTTAAATCAAAGAACAGATCAGAACTCCAGAAAAAGAACTTAGTGACAAGAAAATAGTCAGCTTATCAGATGTGGATTTCAAAACACTGGTAATAAGGATGCTCAGAGAAATGATTGAGTATGGTCACAATATAAAGGAAGAAGTGAAGGCTATACAAAGTGAGATAAAGACAAATATACAAGGAACCAACAGTGAATAGAGAAATAAATATTCAACCAGAACAGAATGAAGAAACAAGAATTAAAAAAAAGGAGGAGAGGCTTAGGAACCTCTGGGACAACTTTAAGCAATCCAACATCTGAATCATAGGGATGCCAGAAGGACAAAAGGAAGAGCAAGAAATTGAAAACTTATTTGAAAGAATAATGAAGGAGAACTTCCCCAATCCGGCAAAGGAAATAGACTTTCAGGAAGTCCAGAGAATCCCAAAGTAGTTGGACTCAAAGAAGTGCACACCCAGGCACATCATAATTACATTAACCAAGATAAAGATCAGGAGCAAAGCTTAAAAACAGCAAGAGACAAGGAGACAGTTTACCTACAAAGGTGTTCCTGTAAGACCATCAGCTGATTTCTCAAAAGAAACCTTGCAGGCAAGAAGGGGCTAGAAAGAAGTATTTCAAGTCATGAAAGGCAAGGACCTACATCCAAGATGACTCTATCCAGCAAAGCTCTCATTTGGAATGGAAGGGCAGATAAAGTGCTTCCCAGATAAGGTCAAGTTAAAGGAGTTCATCATCACCAAGCCCTTATTATATGAAATGTTAAAGGGATTTATCTAAGAAAAAGAAGATAAAAAACTATGAACAGTAAAATAACAACAAACTCATAACTATCAACAACTGAACCTAAAAAACAAAAACTAAGCAAACAACTAGAACAGGAACAGAATCACAGAAATGGAGATCACATGGAGGGTTAGGAGCAGGGGGATGGAAGGGGTAGAATGGGGGAAAAGGTACAGGGAATAAGAAGCATAATTGGTAGGAATAAAAGAGACAGGGGAAGGTTAAGAATAGTACAGGAAATGGAGAAGCCAAAGAACTTCTGTGTATGACCCATGTACATGAACTAAGGGAGGGCATTGTTGGAGGGAATGGGGGTTACTGGGTGAAGGGGGATAAAGGGAAGAAAAATATGGGACAACTGTAATAGTATAATCAATAAAATGTACTAAAAAAAGAGTCACATCTAGAGAGAGTGAAAATTATTTTTTGGTTGAAGAAACTGTTATAGATTCACTTGAATTAAATATCTTAGTATTTGTTCACATATAGTTGTTAAAAATGTGTCTAATTTACCAAGGAGTTTTAGAGTTAGGTACTTTTTTATATATGAATGATCATGCATTCATCTCATTTCTCCTATTTCTTTTTTTCTTTGTTTGTTTTGCTTCCTAACACATCATTGTTCTTTTAAACAATTTACAAAAGTTACAGATAGCACACATTCCTTTGAATGTCTTTATTCCATAAAGGTGGAGTTTTAAGTTCCTTTTTTATTATTTTTTAAATTTATTGAACATTCCAAGGAAGTGATTTTGGCCAAGTGTCAAGTGAGCATAGTGTTCTTGTACAGCCTATTGTGATATGAATTTTGTATACAGAGGGTTTTAGAGGGATATACTCTAACACAGTGACACAGTGCAGTCATGTGGTGTTTTGTTCCTTGTTAGAGTGGAGGTGTGTTTACCTTTGGTGCTGGTTCCTGCGGGCAACTTGGACATGATTCCATGAATGATGAGGTTAATCCAAGAAGAGTCCTAGAACTGATGGGCAGTGAAGTAACTCAGATTGCTTGTGGCAGGTGAGTGCTCCTAAGAGCTTCCTAGTATTTGTTATGCCCAGAAATGGATCTTGTCTTTGTAGTGATGGAGAATATGGGGTTAGACCTAACCACCATCATTTTAAGAAACCTTAGCTGCATACACACCTATGGTGAAAGTTTGGAGAGAGCTGGATCTGAGCAGGATGTGGCAAGGAAGGGCTTTAGGTAAATGGAGCAATATAGGGACGTTAGGCTTCTTTTGGGATAAAGAGTAACAGGTTGTAGGGAAGACCTAAAGAAAGGAAAGGAAGAGAGCCTCAGAGAACTTCTAGGAAATTTTGCCTGGTCCACCCTGCTTCTTCCTTCCCCTAAAGGCCAAATGCAGCAGGCCATCCAGCGCTTTCCAAGTCTGGCCGCCCTCCCCATGACCTAGAACGTCAGAGAAGGATCGTATTATGGAGAGCCAGCCACTGCCAAAAGAATCACATAAAAACATGACGGAAGCTTTTTAGGGGCACACCTAGGAATTGCTGTGCTCACATGTGGACATTAAAAGTCAGGGTCTTGAGCGTGTATCCAAAGCTTCCATAGGAATATGGCTTTGAAAAGCTTTGAAAGGCAGTTTACCAGGCCACAAGCTTGATAGAATTGCATCCCCTACAAGTGGGTTATAATCAACCCATTTCGACACTTACCAAAGATTCTTACTGTTCAGCATTTAAAATGTGCTTATTGTTTGTACCAGTTGAGTTTTCCTGAAATCATACAGTATTGAGTTATGTCTTTAAATCTATTCCATGCCAGAATCTTATCAACATATAAGAGATTTAGAAAGATTAGGTGCCAAAATATCCAGCACAATACTTGGATATTTTTAGGATCATATAGAACTAAAATCTCAGGACTGTGAAGGCTGTGGGCCTTGTGTGGTTTAGCCCTCTGGCCGTTTCCGACGTAGAAAGGGGGGCGTGTATGGTTATTTGCCTGCACACTTTATGTTTACATCTCCCACATTCATGCACTTGTGCACCAGGTTTGCTCAACTTTTTGATTTTTGTAGCAACTCTTAATTATTATTTAATGTCTTCCTATAAATCTCACTTTGTGCTGTTATGGAAAGCCTCCATGTAAAAATCTACATTGTATGGGAGCCTGCCTTTAATGTCTGCAGACAAAAAGCCTTACAGTGAATTTTAATGTTTGCACTTGGGGTGCAACTTATAGGGAGGGCCTGAGAAAAGAATGGGAGGGGGCTATTCAGTGTTTTCAGTAAAGTATTGCCTTTGTCTTGTGTAGAAATATAAATATGCTCTTTAGTACATATTTTTTTAAGGTAGAGATGCTTTGTTGTTGCTAAGACAATTCTTAATCATAAAAATTTTGAAATTCTTGTATTTTTTAATACCTTCTGAAGTTGTTTACCAACTTACATTTGTTTGAAGTGTGATTTTTTTCCTTCCCACCCTCTCTTGCAAAAAAGAAGCTAATGAATTGAAGCTAATGTCTGCTAATGAATTGAGCAGACATCTAATATTTTATATGCATTTTGAGGTGTATAACTAAATATTTGGACACTAGATAATTTGTTTTATTATGTAATTGATAAAATGGTGGTAGGTATTAATGTTAGTTCAACCATATATTTATACTGTCTGGAAATGAGTGGTTATAGTTCTGGGGGAGAAATAATAGGTGAGTATTCACCAGCTTGTGAAAATCTAATGTGGGAACTTAGACATCTAAATAAATAATGAGATACATTTATATTTAAAAAAGGTCAGGGTCTGAGTGTATATCTGTATTCAGTAATTGTTTTCAATGTGATTACTTTCCCCCAGACAACACACCCTAGCCTTCGTGCCTTCTTCTGGACTTATCTATGCATTTGGTTGTGGAGTAAGAGGTCAATTAGGAACTGGACACACTTGTAATGTTAAGTGCCCATCTCCCGTGAAAGGTTACTGGGCTGCCCATAGTGGCCAGCTTTCAGCCAGAGCTGGTAAGAATGATTTTCATTGGAATTTAATGATATTTTAAATGATAAAGACCTTTGTTTAGAGAACATGTTTCTATTTTTTCCTTGAAGTGTTTTGGAGTGAATGAATATGAAATGTTTACTTTTAATATCGATCAATAAATATTTGAGTACTAACTGCATGAGAATCTATAGTTGAGATCATAATAAATTAGAACATGTTCTTTTGGCCCTAGGGACCTTGGTGGTATTGTATACATTTTAATTATTATTGTTACTAATAGTGGAAGTTAATGTTTATTGAATGCTTAACCAAGTTCTGTTAGTATGCTAAGCATTCAGAATAACTTAAAGAACTAATAGTTACTATCCTTATGCTGGAGATGAGGAAACTGAGTCTTAAGGAAATTAAATAGCTTGCCTAAGATCACATAGATTCTGGAGCAGGATTTAAACCCAAGTCTGCCTCATTCTAAAGCTTGTGGTCATGATGCTTGTACTGTGTTGCTTCCCTTTGCTATTAGTATTTTGGTTATAACATGACACAATTGCTTTGTATGCCATTTTTTTTTCTTTCCTTAAAAAATAAATAGCACGGGGAAGGGTTTACAGGAACAAAGTTAAAAGACACATGGATAAAAACTAGGGGGAGGGTGGTAATGTGAGGGAAGTTGGGAGGGGAGGGTGGGTGGGCTTGATTGGGAGTAAAGGGGAGAAAACTGTACTTGAACAATCATTAAAATAAAATAAAAAATAAATAAATAGCACAATATCCATTTCATTGGATCCCAAAGTAAGGCAGTCACTCAGTATGAGTAAATCCAGAGGCTGAAATGGAGCCAGAGAGTCATTAAAAGAAGCATAAATTAATAATTAATTTTGATTTGAAGACTATAAAATGTTACACTAATGGCTTGATAAGGATTTTTTTGAAACAACAATCATAAGTTCCCTACTGGATTATAAGTAGCTTAAGGACAGGGACTGAATTTTTTCCCTGTTTATAAACCTAGCCTGTAGCACAGGCCCTGGCACGAACTTCTCACTCAGTAAATACTTGTGGAATGGAGATATGAGTATCTAAGAAATGTAGAACTTAAAATATAAAATAAATAAGATTTTTGTCTTGGTGATGTTCCTAAAAGTGAAAGAATGGCTTGGCGTCCTTTCCGCCATTACTTGTAAATTTATTTTTCTCAAGGTATTGCACTTATGCTAGGAATGCATGTGTTTAAGAAATGCACCAACTTGAAACACTCAAGTGTTTTTATAGGTTAATTTGAAGCCACATATTGGTGAAGTTTAATTAGAACCTAACTTATGTGATCATAAATTTGTGCTATGATGTTTGCCAAAATGATTTCTATAACATAAGTAGGTAAATTTCAGTTTCTTATGGTAAATGCTGTGGTGTTAGGAACCTTCATGGTGATGTGGGAGCACAGAGGAAGGCAGCAAGTAATATTCTGGTTGGGGGGAGTTGGAGCTGGTCTGCAAGGATGATTTGGAGTTAGCCAGGTAGAGGACAGGGAGCTGGTGGGCTGTGGTGAGTACAGGAATCACACAATTCCAGGAGCACTGTTCCGCTTAATGGTCTAGGAGGCACCATTCATGCGGACAGAGTGTGCACTGGCAGTGGTAGACGGAAAAGGCACAGGGGTATGAAATAACATGGTACTATGTTAGAAATATAAGCAAGGTGATGGTTTTAGAGTACCACCATGCACACAGTGTGATGGGAGATAAAGCAGGGAGTAGGACGTGCAGGTCCTTACAGCAAGTTTTATCCTGAAGGAAGTAGGGACCACCACACTCAGTGTTGAATTATTTGTCACGCATGTGTTACCGTTCATAGTAGAAACTGTTTTAAATTGCAGGTTGGTGGCATGACAGAGTTAGAATGAAAAATAGTAACGAGGTCACGATTAGCTGGCTTTTGGGGTGGGGCAGAGGTCGGCTGAGAATGGAGGCTACCGTTGGATATATTTATTTTTAATTGAAATAGAAACAGTCCTGGGCAAAGAGCCAGGAGACAAGGCTGTTACTTCTCTGACATAATTAAAATGTATAGGAAACCATCGTGAAGAATATTTTGGAATATTAGGAAAGGAATCAAAGAAAAACTTCAATTATTGAAAAATATGCTGTTGAAAATTTTTTTGGCAGATCGCTTTAAATATCATATTGTTAAGCAGATCTTCTCTGGAGGAGACCAAACTTTTGTACTTTGCTCCAAATATGAGGTAAAATTTTCTTTTGACTATTATTTTGGGGGTTGAATGACAGCGAAGCAGTATTTACTTTAATAAATAATTGCATGGAAAAATAAGTAAATAACTACACAAGCAATGTGTCACTCTTTGTTTTTTTTTACCAATTTTATCTTATTAAAATAAGAAAATTAGACCTTGAGGAATTTAGCTTCATTTTGCTTTCTTGAAGTGCCAATATTTTCTTCTGGTATTTTAATCATAGAATTCTATTATAATGTAAAATTATTTATATCTGCATCTGTTCCAAAAGAGATTTAAGGAGACCCAGAGAGTTCATACTTACTTTGGCATTATTTGACTTCCCATTTCTTTCCTTCTCCCTGTAGTAGTGAAAATGCTAGATGTTTGGAATTTAGTGGGGTTTTTTTTATGTGATCGAGTATATACTAAATATAGAAGAGATACCCCAGTATTCAGGTATCCTTTCTCATTTATAATCCGCTGATTGTGCCACACTAAAATTTCCCCATACTGTCTCCTGCATCACTGTAGTGGGTAAGTGAGGAAGAATGACATTCGAGTACAGGGTCCAGCAGAAGTAAGGCCTGCTTGAATGTGGTTGGAAAGGTGATTATATGGGTGTAATAATTTAGAGTTTTAATTTGACCATTTTTCCTATAATCTCATATTGTGTACTTGAGTGTGATTTTGTAATGTTACAGAATTACATGCTTATGATTTTGTAATAAAAGGCTTTATAATAAAAACAGGGGCATTATTTGTGCGGGACCCTTTGTCTTGAAGGTAATATGGCCCAGGTACCTGCAACAGTGCTTTAACTCGTTGCTGTGTGCCTGGATGAGGAAAATCAGTCTGAAACCAGCGTTACAGCGTTGTTTCGTGCCTTCCCCCATCTCTTCTACTCTTGTGTTTTCTCTCTTGCACACCCCGCTTTTACTCAACAAGCATTTAGGGAAGACCAAACGTATGTGATGCATGTATCCTTACCCTGTCCTGGAGGAGCGGCGAATGGGCATTGTGATAAAGGATTTCTAATTGGTTGGGAATAAAATGAGGAACTGTAGAGACAAAGGGCCCTTTCGGCCCTGGAGATTCTTCACATCAGTCTGATATTTTGCCATCAATATGAAACATTCTTACCTTCTAGTCAGTATAATTCTCTGCTTTTGGTAGAAAAGGCTATGGTGGAGCCTGAGGCTGCAGGTTGGACAGACAAAACTGACAGATATTTCCCAGGTCAGCTGCCTGGAGGAGGTTGCCATCTGGGTGACTTGGAACGCTGGCTTGAGACCCATTTTAGGCCCAGCTTCAGTGCTTCACAGAGAAATCTTGAGGAAAGCTGAGATTATTCTGTGTTTCTTCAAGATGCCAATAAAGTGAAGGATGAAGAGCACTGAATCTCAGCAGGTTAATAACGTTTTGTCCACAAATTGTAGAGTTTGAAGTATCCATTTTTCCTAAGAAACTGACTTGAATAATATTATCCAAAATATCCAATAATATTTTTCCTGTGCAGTTCAACATAAAGCTTAGTTTCCTTCCTTTTATAAATATGGTAGCTGATATACAGGATGGGGTAACAGTAGGTTTACAGTTGTTCATATGGGAAATAGTACAATAATTAATAAATAATAATGTAAGAATAAGCTCTGTGTTTTAGGCACTCAAGACTGTAAACCTACTTTTGCACCACTCTTTATGTAGTTGGGTTTTTAAAGAAGTTTTTAGTTTATTAATCCTCTCATGAAAAATCTGCACAACCACTACAGCTAAAGTCACGGGAGAATCTTTACTCCTTTTTGCCACCCAACACTGGCCTTTGTAGTTCCCTTGACTTTCTTCCTTCTGTTCTTGCATTCCTTTTGCCGTTTTCTTCAGGTCTTCTCACACAGGCCACGTCTTGCAAGTCTGTGTTTGGGTTCATTTTTCCTTGCCTAAGGTAAGGAATCATAAATCATGCCAAAGTCAGTTATCTTACCACCACCATAATGGGTCCCAAATCCAGATTCAGAGATGGTATCTGCTGTCATCTTGTACATTATGGCTAGTTTTTCCTGAATTTCTGGCTTATGTGCTGTTGCTTTCCCAGGGCGAAGGACGTGCTGGTCCTGAGCTTCCCGGCCTGGATATTGACTGGATTGTACGTGATGGCAGCCGCCGATCCTTAAGCAGACAGGGAGGAGAAAAGCTGGAGTTGAATTTTAGACTTACTGTAGTTAACACTGGACTGGCAAAGAAAACATTGGTGAAAAGGAAGTGGAGTAGGATAGTGTTAGTGAAATAGGGCAGGTTAAAGTTTAAACACTTGTTAAGAGTGGTATGTATTACAAATGTAAGATAACAGAGAAAAGAAGAAAAGAAAATATTAGGAAGATGTTGCTCTTTTTTAAAAAACTGAAACCTATATACTTTCCCTTAAGCTATCAACCATAGATTTTTGTTTAGATACAGAGACTGATCAAATCGTGTTACCCTGTTACTATGTCATGTGAAGAATCAATGAAAGAACCAAGAAAAAGCATCTGTGTAGTAACAGGCTCAATTTGTATATAAAATGCTGCCTCATTTATTAGTGCCAGACCGTTGCTACCTTTGGTTCTAGGTCTTGTTGATTTAGTGCGTGTTAAGCCATAGCTGCTCTTTTTTCTTTCGTCTTGTTCTCTGGATAGGCCCGAAGAGGGAGTGTGGTTGGGATTGTGTGTGTGTGTATGTGTCTATCTGCCTGTCTGTCTCAGAGCCTGCTAGGTGACGTAATCCTTTTACCCAGAACAGTTATTCTCAACCTTGGTTGCCCATTGAAATCACCAGGGGGCCTTAAAAAACTGCTGATGCCTCTAGAGATTCTGACTTAATTGGTCTAGAGTGTGACTTGGCTTCCAAGATTTTCGAATGCTCTGGTGATTCAAGGCGTGGCTGAAGTTGAGAGACACTTTCCTTGACCATTTTTTTCTTTTTGGCCTCTATGTAATTAGAAGACATTGACTGCAAGAAAGTTGATCCTTTTTCTTAGGTCTTTAGGTAATTCTGAAATTATACTTCACTTAAGGCATTTGTGGTTTAACAGGTAGACATGCAGTAAAAGAATGAGAAAATAATTCCATGTCTATATTTTATTATAAGTACATGTTGAAGCCTATGTTTAGCTGCCCCTCAAATTGGAGAATTAACTAAAATTTACATAACAACAATAGTTTTCAAACCATGGTGTGTTTGTGTATGTGCAAATGTCTACTTTCTCTTAGGATTTTTCTCTGTGTAATTCAAGATGTGTTTTGCTCTCTCAATACATGTCTATGGCCATTTTAGTGAAATAATTATATAGAACCAGATGATCAAAAACTTAGGCAAGCATCTCTAATTTGTTACATGCCCTTCTTTTCCTTTATAATGATATCTTAACTCATGACTATGGGAAAAACCAAGAAAATTTATTTTGAAAGTTGTGTTTCTTTGTGTAGATACAAAGGAGAAAAAAAATGAACATTTTATGAATTGATGCTCTAATATTACTGTTTTGCTGATTTCTACTGACAAATATAGGAGGCATAAAGCACTTTCAACTTTTTCACAATTCTAGATCAAGAACAGGATTTGGGGAAAATCAGTAAAAAAGAAATTTTAGAAAACAAAAGTGCTTATATTTTTAATATTTCACTGAATAAAGGATGTACAGTGTTGAGCAGCATTTGGAATTTTTAAAGCCATTACTGACTTGTCTTTTTGCCACTATTCTTTTTCTTTTCTAAAGATTTTATTTATTTATTTTTTGAAGAGAGGGAGAAAGACAGGGAGAGAAACAGCAATGTGTGGTTGCCTCTTGCTTGCCCCCTACTGGGGACCTGGCCTGCAACCCAGGCATCTGCCCTGACTGGGAATTGAACAGGTGACCCTTTGGTTCGCAGGCTGGCACTCAATCCACTGAGCCACACCAGCCAGGGCTTGCCACCTTTCTTATAAATTTATAGCTATATACTTGGAGCAAGAAATTAAGATGCATTAAAGTTTTATAGATTATTTGCACTATAGATCATAACAAATTTTTAAATAATATATTTTGTTGGAGTTTAGTGAATAGATATGACAATGATTAATACCTTAAAAGTCTTGATGGTATAGTGTTCAAAGTAGAGGGGAAAGAAATCTGGAAAAGTTTTATTAAGTTGGTTTCTGTGGGAAACAGACTTTGAGACTGACATTGATGTTCAGAAAGTTTTGGGGGGAGTACACTGTAGAGCAGCATCTACTTAGGGTTGAAGGAGGCAGCATTGGGCAGAGGGAGAAGTTTAACTGCCGCCAGTAGAACCAAGTCCCCAGCCAATCTGTGGGGAGCTTTGAGGTGGGGTGGCCCTTTAGCTAGGTCTGAGTTGAGGGTAGGGGGCTGGGCCTTTGTATCACACCTCTCACTGCCACTGGGTGCAAAGGAGTGAAGCAATTTCTGGAGAGCAGTCTGGCTGGGAGGTGTCAGGAGCTTATACTTTCAGCAGCAGGGAGAGCAAGTGCCTCCCCCTCCCCTGCCCCCTGTTCTGAAGCTTGGGGGCATCTGGGCAGTGCCCCTCAGCTCCTGTAGTAAGTGAAACACAAAATGGAGAATGTGTCAGAAAGAAAGGAGAAAAGATCCATCCTACATAATTTCTCATTTTTTTTCTATTATATTTAATTTTCCAGAATTATTCTCCTGCTGTTGACTTCAGGACTGTGAACCAAGCACATTATACCAGTTTAATAAACGATGAAACTATAGCAGTTTGGAGGCAAAAACTCTCAGAACACAACAATGCAAATACAATCAAGTATGTGATTGCTTTTTTTCTTTCATTTTATTTTTCTCAAAGTGTAGTGGAATCTTCTAGCTTAGTGATTTTCCCTATTTCCATATTGAGATTGTGAATATAAACAGTATTTTACATTTTAGGGAATCATTTTTTTGCACATATTTATTTAGGACTTTGTGCCCTTACCCCAAATAACATAATAGGTTGTTCCTCCCTCTATTCTTCCAGGGACTGTAATCGTCAACCTGCCTTGGTCATTCAGACCCTAAAGTCCTGCTGAAGGTCTGAGTTGGCCTTTCTTCTAAGAAAACTCATTGATGCTGTGTTGTTTGACTCCAAGAGTTTCTTTATATGCATGTTTCAAAGCATCCTAAATCTAAGACAGCTGCTATCTTACCAAATCAGAATAATTTGTAGATTTTCACATTCAAAATGATTCATTGAGATGTTAATTCAATGTCAAGTAGAGGAAAAAATATAGTAAAAAATATTGAGGCTTTTTATCTTATTTATTTATTTATCCATCCACCTACCCACCCACCCATCCATCCATCCTTCCTCACCCAAGGACATGCTTACTGATTTTAGAGAGAGGGGAATGGAGGGAGAAAGAGGGAGAGAAACAGTGACGTGAGAGAGGAACATCGACTGGTTGTCTCTTGTATGTACCTCGACTGGGAACTGAACTGCAACCTAGGCATGTGCCCTGATCAGGAATTCAACCTGTGACCTTTTGGTTTATTGGATGACACTTCAACCAGCTGAGCCACACTAGCCAGGGCAATTTTAGTTTATTTTTAAAGGAGAATTTTTTCCTGCACATTTTAAAATATTTTCATTGATTTTCCTTAGCATTTCCATTTTTCAGCAGAGAGTCTCATTCTTGGGAAGCAATGAATCACTAATCAGCGGTCATTCCCATAAATGTGTGTGATATACCTAGCTTTATGATGTGGATTGTAGTGGGACACTTGACCAGGGTCTGAACTTTGGGGTACATTGGGGGATCATTGGGAGGATCCCAGAGCAGCTCATGGCTGTCCTCAAAATAGGTGTCTCTGCTGAGGAGTTCAAGCTGCAAGGTGGCAGGAGCGAAGGAGTCGGACTCACTGTTGAAGGGGGTGGGGACTGTAGACTCACTCTGCTGAAACCACGACAGTTTGCTAGTTCTCAGTTTTCTTGTTTATAAAATGATTTTTCCTGACCCAGATTCTATGATTAAAAGATGTGACTGAAATAGCCTCCTCAACTATGTATGTGTTTCATTCCTTCCCTTTCCTTATACTGAATAAGAGGGTACAGAGCTCCTGACATGTAATTTCACTCCGGATCCTCAGAAACTAGCTATTTTCCCAGAACTTGTATAATCTAGGTAATAGGAATAAACACTCATTTCACTTTTCAGTTTGTTTCTCAGATAGGCAACAAAATAGAAGGAAGTGGTTGTGCAGTTATTGATTTACACATATAAATTAAAAGATAATTTACAAAGATAAATTTTTGTATTTGGGAGAAAACAGCTCAGCCTCTCTGTTTTGGTTTTATTTTGTGTTTGTGTTTATTTTGTGAATGTCTTAGATGGTAGGTGGTAGTATGTTCAAGGTCTTGGTAGGTGCAAATGTTTTTCTTCCCATAGCTTTGATACTCTTTTTATTTTAATGTGCCTTATGGAAAATTTGAGCTCTTGTCTACTTTGAGATGTGATACAATTTTTTTTTAAAGCAAATGTATGTGTATTTTCCAAGGCTTTACCTGGCTAAGAAAGGGCTGCTAATGGCCTTGGCAGGTGTGGCTCAGTTGGTTGGGTGTTGTCCCACAAATCAATATATCTCAGGTTTGATTCCGTCAGGGCATATGCTTTGGTTACAGGTTCAGTCCCCAGTAGGGGCATGTGCAAAAGGGAACCAGTCAATGTTTCTCTCTCACATTGATGCTTCTCTCCCTCCCTTTCCCTTTCTAGAATCAATAAAAGAAAAAAAAATTATTAAAAAAGAGCTACTATTAATGAAACCCTAGAATAGATATCTAATCTATTACTGATGCCTAAGTAACTATCTATTTGTAATTATCAAAGGCTTCTCTCCCCTTTTATCTCTAAACAGTGGTATTGTTCAGATATTATCTTCTACAGCCTGTTGGAATGGAAGTTTTCTCGAAAAAAAGTAAGTGACTTCTAGTCTTAAAAAATATCCACATGTGATGCAGATACTTAGTCAGCAAAGGCCAGTGAAAGACTTGTGTTCTCTTTGGTGGTGGTTGGCCTTTTTTCAGTGGATAAGCCCATGATTTGTGTAGAAATTGGAATGCCTAGTAACGATGAACGAGAGGACATCAGGAAGGGCAATGCTGATTCATGCCTGGTTGGTGGAGAAGCAGATTAGCAAAGAGAGAGGCTGTATCTCAGAAAGAGCTGGTGTAATCAAAAGTATGATTTTTCAGGGTATTCTAAAATGTTGCTACTCCTACCATGTGTGCAGCAATTATTCTTGAATTCTTAATTCTCTAAATAATCTCCTTGCTTTTTTTGGTTTTCTATCCCATCAGATTTTTTTCCCCCTCAAAATAGGTGAGCTTAGGGGGAAGGTCTAAGGAGACTTCAGAGCTTCTTGGACTTAAGTCCAGCCCAGGTCACTCAGAAATTACATTTGGGCTGAGCTCCCAGGTAGGAAAGAGTGTTTTTTGGCTTGGCCTTATCCCTTCTGCAGATGTCCCCCTGAGGAATCTGATGCAGCAAAAGGGCCTTGTTATGGGTTTTGATTTTTGGTGATCCCAAGTTTTGACCATCTCTTAGTGAGAATCCCACGAAGTCTTAGACATCATTTCTGTATATGAACCCCACTCATGCATCCCACCCAAACTGGGTTGCATCCCACTCTGAGTTGCAAGAGATCATTTCAGAAACTCTTTTCAGTGAGATAGAGGAAGCTGTTATTTACTTTCCCTTCAGGGAAAAAGTATTCTAGATTGTGCTGATTTCGGTCTTTTAGAACAGTGATTCTCAACTAGGCTGATTTTGCTTCCTCAGGATATTCGGTAATGTCTGGTGACAATTTTGGTTACAATGGGGAAGCGTATATTACTGGCATCTATTAGGCAAAGGCTAGGGATGCTGCTAAACAGCTCACAATCCCACCCACTTAACAAAGAATTATCCAGCCTCAAAAATCAATAGCATCAAGGCTGAGAAACCTGGTTCTAGAAGGACAGCTTTTATGAAGGTTGGGAGTGGCTCTTGGCCAGATTTGTTAGGTTACCGTACCGGGTTCTGGATAAAGCTTTTTTTTTTTTTTTTTTTTAACTAACAACAGTGCTATTTCAGGAGTGCTGTTCCTCAAGCTTATACAGAATGCATTATAAGATACCAATTAAAATGAAGACCAGTTTTATGAAGCATAAATGTATGTAAATATAATACTGTCTCTTTTTTTTTTGTATTTTGTTTTTCTTAACAGCATAGCAAAATTACATGTAATCACATGGAAGGTTACGTATGGGATACCAAAATTAATTTTTATGGTGTGGGCAGATTTATTTTTGGAACAACAGTGAAGACCCAGTAAAGCCTAAGCATCTTCTTTTGATTTGACAATTTAGGTTCCAATACATATTAACTATGATTTTTTAAAAAAAGTTAGAAACTCTACTTGTGTTTTCATAAATTAAAACATTGCTGTCACAGACTGTTAAGACTGAACATGTCTGTTATTCATAAACAGAAGCCTGCTTTACAAATAGCTAGTTCTTTTATAATTCATAGATTAGGTATATATGTTCAAGAGTGGACATTTATGAGATATTCTTTAAATCTCTGAAAGGCTAAGAATTTAAGTTTGGAAAAATGATTAGTTGCTAGGAAGTTAAAAATGAGTAGCAGTGAAAATTACTCCCTGGGTGAATGTAATTGTATCTCTTGTGTTAACTGAGACATTAACTTTGCATTTGTTGTAGATCTGTTTTAGGAAAAAAAAACTTTAAGAAAGGCTTTAAACAAGGAGATTCTACTTGCTACTTGTTGATGAGTGAGTCAGTTTCCACAGGGGATCTATTTATTTATTTATTTATTTATTATTTTTTGCATCTGGGCACAGAATCCACAGCTTGTTCAGCATACCAGTTACAAAAAAAGGCAAAAAAAAAAAAAAAAACCCACAAGAATAAATCAGGGAAATAACACTGCTTATAAACTTTGAGATGGCCTCAAATTGAAATAATGATCCTTGTACTTTGACTTGAAGGAAAAAAGACTTGAAAATTTTAAGAATATATTGTAACAGGGATTCTAGAAAGGTTTATTCTGTCCAACTTCTCCAAAGTGTACTATTTTTATGCATATTGTCTGCCAGGGCAAATTTAAATGTGGCCAGTATGGATAAACCATTTTGGTTACCTATTTATGATTCTTGTGAAAGTGTTTGCTTTGTTTTGCTTATGCACTTTTGTTTTTGTTTGTTTAGAATTGATGAACATTTTAAAACAAGTCCCAAAATCCCTGGGATTGATCTGAACTCAACTAGAGTGTTATTTGAGAAGTTAATGAACTCTCAGCATTCCATGATTCTAGAACAGGTATGTGCTTTACATTACAAAGTGTATGTTTAAAAATGCATTTTTTTACTGCAGTAATTCAACTTTCAAGGGATACAAAAAGATGAAAGACAAAGGTCTTATACAAATCTTAATTCTAAAATATTCACCTTGGCAATTTGACCTACCTTTAGCTTTCTTTTTGGCCTACCCCTTTCTAAGGAAACGTCCCTCTAGCGTGCTTACACTTTTTCCTTTTCACTGGCATATCGGGAATGCCTAGACTCACAGGAGGTTCTCAGTGCATCCAATGACTGAGTTGAGAGTCTGCCAAATAGCATATGAATTAGAGATAAGGTAACTAGGTCTCATGTATGCTTGAATTGCTCAATACTCTTTTCTCTCATACAGATCTTAAACAGCTTTGAAAGTTGCCTGATTCCTCAGTTGTCAAGTTCACCACCAGATGTTGAAGCTATGCGAATATATTTAATACTACCTGAGTTTCCCCTACTCCAGGATTCCAAGTATTACATAACATTGACTATTCCCCTGGCTATGGCCATTCTGCGGCTGGATACAAACCCTAGCAAAGTATTAGGTGAATTCGCCAAATTCAATACTAGTGGTTTTGTGGTTTTTGTTTTAATTGGTGTGACTAGTGGCTCTTGGTGGTTTGCTATCCAAGAGTCTGTTTGTTGCCATTTAATATCCTTAACATTTAACCTACTTTTCTTTGCTGTTAATTTCTAACTAGCCATATTTGCAATTTGGACAAATTGAACCGTTATTTCAGTTGTTTGAAATGATTTATGCCAGACTAATCTTTATTTTTAAATAGTCACAAACTTAGATTATCCAACTTTAGTTTTTTCTTCTCCCATGCTTGCTAGTAATTAATAGCCTCCCAAAATTTAATATCCATCTGTTGTTTTTACTCCTATACCTAACTTAGGGGGTGGGAGTGAAATGAGCAGTTTTGGTAATACACAGGTCTCCAGAGAAGGAGAGGAAGAAAATGACCTAGTGGAGACTTACCAAATGTTTGTTTTGTTTTTCTTTTTTAGGACAGTTGAGTCCACACTGATTTTTGCAGGCTACGGACACTTTGCTGAGATAAGAACCCTTTATTCCTCAGTGATTTGGAGAGTGTCTCTCATGGGAGTAGCGCCTGAGCTGTTTTTGCTAATCAAGTGCAGAAAGTCTGTCTCCTGGCTTTTTCCTTTTTTTCCCCCTGGTAATTTTTTTTTAGGTGTTCACTGCAGCTCAGTAACCTGCATTCCATACGAAGTAGGATGTTACTTGAGTGTGGTCTCCCCATGAGTAAAGAGACCTGTGTTCCTGAGGATGGAATACTGGCTTATATTGCTTCCACCTTTGCAGAAGATATAAAAACAAATTATAATGGAAGCAATCATAATATGTTAGCCTTTAATTCTTTTTTAAGATCAAAAGCCCTTTGGAGCATATTTTCTCAGGTGTGCTAATAAATTGTGAGGTCAAGAGATGGTAACCTATCAAGGAGTATAGTACTTGCTTTTTAACTTTGAAGTTTTCTTTTAATTTTAATTTTTTCAGGTAGAATGGCACAAAGTGATCAAAGTCATTCAGTTTTATACTGAATTTGTTTTTAGCTTCTAATTATAGAAATGTAAACTGAAAAGAATACCCAAAAGTAGAGAGAACACTACAGGAACTCATCAATTAATGATTATCAACATTTTGTCTTGTTTTGTCTTATCTATTCTCCTACCACCATCTTTTCATTTTTTGCTGGAGTATTTTTTAAAAGTCTCAGACATCATCTTATTTAATCCTTTAAATATTTCAGTATGGCTGAATTTTTTTCTGATAAAGTAGAAGTCGATGATACCATTGTTCTGTTGGGTTATGAAAAAGCACTATTTGGTAAGAAGCAGAAATAGTAGCTTTTCAACTAATTATGCCTCTTGAAAGGAAGGAATGGTTGTCATACTGGTGCTGTCCTGGGGCCTGTGGGCACTGGTGTCCCTGGCACAGGGCTTAGGAGTGATGGCTGAGAAGAGGGCCGAAAGGACTGGGATGCATGAGTGCTCCTGCCCCGAATATGTGCCTTAGCATCTTGTCCACGTGGGCCCTTGGGGCTGAAATTTTAGATTAGCCCTCTCATTGAGGCTTTGAGGAAAAAATCAGATCAAGCTTTATTAAAAAACCTCCAGGATTTTTACACAGCTGCTGCTCTCTCCAGAAATGTTTAATGGTTTATTTTAAAGTCAATTTTAGAAAAATATATTTTATTTTTTTTAAGATTTTATTTATTTATTTTTAGAGAGGGAAGGGAGGGAGAAAGAGAAAGAGAGAGAAACATCAATGTGTGGTTGCTGGGGGCTATGGCCTGCAACCTAGGCATGTACCCTGACTGGGAATTGAACCTTAGAAAAATATATTTTAGACTAATATTCACTTTCTAGCTAGAGCAGTTTTTAGCTAGTAGGCAGAAGACAAATACTTAAGACATAAATATCAAGATTATACATTGAAATATGTCTTTTCTTTTTTTCTAAAGATAACTGGTGGTCTCAGGTATGCCCAAAATATTTCATGAAGCTGGTAAACCTCTATAAAGGTGCAGTTGTTTATCTACTAAGAGGAAGAAAGACATTCTTAATTCCTGTACTGTTTAACACTTACATTACAGCAGCTCTCAAGCTCTTGGAGAAATTATATAAGGTAAGCCGTGAGCAGAGCCAGTGGGGGCAAGGCTGAATAGATGGGAGGGTCAAATGGGTCAGTGTCCTACTGAGATACTCTCTGGGAAGCCATTTTCCAATTGTCTGGGTTTTAGTTGACCTTATTTTGTTTTTCCTCAGGTAAATCTTAAGGTGAAGCATGTGGAATATGATACATTTTACATTCCTGAGATTTCCAGTCTTGTGGACATTCAGGAAGACTACCTCATGTGGTTCTTGCATCAAGCAGGCATGGTGAGAATCCTCATAAAGCTTATCTTACAGCTTTAGTCTTTTCTCAGAGTGTAAGTAGGAATAGGAAAGCACATCTGAGCCCTATAATTTGTCCTTGACTTTGGTGTTAGTATCACACCGGTGTTTTATCCACTGGCTTTTTCATTCTTGAAGCTTTGAAGTGCGTTGAGTAATCACAAATAATTATAAGGAGTCATAAATAGGCAGACATGCAGAATAGTTATAAATTTTAATTAGTTGTCAACATGAAAAAAAATCAAGGTATCTGAAAGTAGTCAAGCTCATAGAAATAGGAAGTAGAATTGTGGCGGCCAGGGCTTTGTGGGGAGGGGACGTGGGGAGTTGTATAACGGGTTTAGAGTTTCTGTTTTTCAAGATGAAAAAGTTTTGTAGATCACTAAACAATAATGCAAATGCAGTTAGCACTACTGAAATGTATATTTTAAAATGATAAAGATAGTAAACTTTGTTATATGTCTTTCACCACAGTTAAAAAAATGTCAAGACATATGAAATGAATTTTTAGCTTTTCTTGAAATTTGGAAGATCTGGCAACATGACCTGTCTTCCCAGATGGCACCAATTGGCTGCAGTTCAATAATGGCTCTTTAGATGAGGTGTTGGTGTGCCACAATCCCCATTGCTACTTTGTTTTGACATTAAGGAAAGGACATTTGCTAATTATCATCTTCTAATAGCTATACTACTTCAGTCATCTTATTCAGCTGCCTGAACCCTGTAGGCCACCTCTGATGTAGGATTGTGCAAGTGAAAATGTCACATGGCCCTGACCTAGTTCTCACCGTATGTTAGACATGCCATCCAAGGAACTGTGTGCAGATTCCTGCCTGCCACCCTTGACTTGGCAAGAACTCACTTTGATTGCACAGGCTTGAGATATATGCAAGGCTTTTTAGGATCCTCCCATCTGTGAAATATGTGCAAATTTGAGTTATGTCAAAAAACAACAATAATTTAATTATAATATTTAGTGAAGCCATGAACAACAGAGACATTTGAGGTGAGCTCCTGCCAGTTTAACAGATTTATCGCCAACATTTAGGCAACATTTTCCTTGAAGGTTTTTTGGAGGTCAATAGTGGTCTCCACAAGCAAGGTATCTAAATAGGTTTATTTAAGCAAGATTATTTTCATTGTCATATAGTAGACGGTTTATGTTAAACACAATATTGTGTTTGTATAAGTTTTTAAAAAGATTTTATTTATTTATTTTTAGAGAGGAAGGGAGGGAGAGAGGGAGAGAAACTTCTATGTGTGGTTGCCTCTTGAGTGCCCCCTACTGGGGATCTGGCCCACAACCCAGGCTTGTGCCCTGACTGGGGATCCAGCTGGTGACCCTTTGGTTTGCAGGCCAGCACTCAATCCACTGAACCATACCAACCAGGGCTCTATTGTGTTTTTAATAGGATTTTATAATTACCTTGAAAAAATAAAATACTTTTCAATAAAGGTGGATTAGAGTCCTCTAAATAGGTTTACCGGAAATTTTAACATGGAGGCTAGCAATGAACTCTGCATTCACCCTCTAATTTAGAAATTGTAAAAAGATTAACTTTTTTGTTTTATCAATCTTTATTAAATTGTTATTCATTGAAAAGTGAAATATTAAGAGCTGAAATAAGCCTTATGAATTATTTAGGCCAACTGCTTTGTTTTCAGGTGAGGAAATGGAGACTCAGAGAAATTAAACAGTTTTTCCACCAATTTAATTAGCCATAAGAACCAAGTCATCTGATTTCTAATCTCTGACTTAATGCTGAATGGGATAATTCTAGTGAACCCTAATTCTTTTCTTTTCACTGAAAAGAAAAGTTACTGGTGTTAAAATCTAGATTATCATGACCGTAGTTTTTGAATAGAGGTTAAGTGAGCAATTTTTATAACCTTTTCATAGTTTCTGTCTCTTAACATTTAATAAGCAAATGTAAGTCTTGAATACCAAATGCACATCTCCTCCTCAGTAACTTCAGTAAAGAAGTTATTATAGAAAGATAGAAAGTCAGGTGAAATTACTATGTGAACTTTTGTGATTTCTGGGGAACCTTTTTATTATATAAGTTACAATACTATTAGAAATTGAGGTTTAAATTTGTTGATATCTTGGATTTTAACCTGAATTGCTAACGCCATTTTATATACAAGTTTGTGTTTTTAACCACCCTTTTGAGGAATATTTGACAGAAGACATTATGTTAGTTTCAGGTGCACAACATAATGACTCAGTGTTAGTGTACACTGTGCGCCAGTCATATAAGAAGTCTAGTGACCATCGTCACCGTGCAGAGTTGCAGGCGTTTTTTTTCTTGTGATGAGAACTTTTAAGATTTATCTCTTAGCAGCTTTAAAATATGCAATACAGTATTATTAACTGTAGTTACCATGCTGTACATTAGCTCCTCAGAACTTACATTAGAACTTGTACCCCTTGACCTACATCTCCCCATCTTCCCACCCTCTAGCCTCTGGAAACCCCCATTCTTCTGTTTCTATAGGATTGGTTTTTCTGATTATATATAGGTGATATTATTTCACTTAGCGTAATGACCTCCAGATTCACCTATGTTGTTGCAAATGGCAGGATTTCCTTTTTGTTTTGTTTTTAATGGAGGAACAACATTTTATTGCATAAATACCACAATAAATAGATTTTTGCGTGTTCAATTTTTTTAGCGTGGTAGTAGCTGAGGCAGTATAGCGTGTAGATCAGAGCACATGCTTTAGTGGAAAAGAATTGGGTTTTGTCTAGTCTCCACTCTGGCTTACTACCTATGTAACCCTAGGCAAGTTACTTAATGTCTTTAGGCATGGCATCCTCATTTGTAAATATGAGTTATAACTATACTGTGGGATGTAAATGGGAGGAAGCATGGAAATGCATTCCTGGCAGAGTGCTTTATTTGGCACATATTAAGCCCTTGATAACTACTTTTCAGTAAGCAGTTCTCAGTACCCACTGTATGTCACCTGCCTGCTAGTCACTGGGAATGGAGACATGTGAAGGACATGGGGGCTGCCTCTGTGGGGTGTTCAATGTGGAGGCAGCAGTGAAAAAGGAATTACAAAGAGATATAACACATGTAAACGACTATGGAGCACAAAAGGACATTCTAAAGTGGCTGATTTTTGCTCATTTTAAAGAAGAGGTGGCAGTGACTTCTTTATTTCCATTAATAAACTGCCATCATCCCCTTAAAAATGAAATAACACAGAATGAGTGCCTTTGTAGGCTCCCTTAGACGGCTGCATGAGAAAGTTAGTGATAGAAAAAGTAAATGCCTCAAAAATAAAAACTGGAATCATCTTGCCACGTGAGGGCAGTGTTTTACCTCTGAGTACCAGTATTGTGCGTGGTGAGAAGAGGCAACTGTTTTTGTCTCAGCATGCAGGGACGGCAGGGAGCCAGGTTGGCCTGTATTGGGTACAGGAACACCTGGTGGCTGGCAGGCTCTATGGCAGAGGCTCCTGGGTTTACTTCTTGGCATGACAGGTGTTTGTGCAATGCCTCCTGCCTGCAGTCACAGTCACATTTAGGAAATGTAATTTGGATTTTTTTTTTGAAGGAAAAAGATATTCCCAGTTATTCAGTTCTGTACCATGTACTTGTTCATTGCTCCTATTTCGTATACTTTTAAAAAAATGAACTAAGGTCACAGTGCAACCCCATTTCAAGCAGAAACATTTAAAATGTGATCCACCAGTACTTTGCTAATTTTAGGTTTGTAGGACTCATTTTGGGGGAATGGATGGCCCAGGGCAAGCAGCCTCTCAGGAGAGGATCACACGTCAGTTCATGCGTATTCATCTAGGTTAGGGAGAGCAGTCTTGAAGCAAAATCATAACACAGCTGTTTTAGCTTTTATTTCACATAATAAGGAAATGCCAGTACTAATACCATTTCTAAAACACTCAGCATCCACAAAAGAAATATCAATGAAATTAAATTATTATATTTCAAATACAAAAACTCACAGACTTATAAAACGTTTACAGATGTGTAATAGACCTTCATGTAGGTCTAGTGCTTCCTTTGACAGAATAGCCTACCTTCTTCACCTTCCATAGAGCTGGCACTGTGGCCCTCCCCTGGGGAAAGGGTCTTCGGGATCACCAGCACTGTGGCCTTGGCTGTGGTTCCTAACTCGCAGTTTTGAATTTCTTTACATCAAACTCACTCAACTAAGAGCATGGTGATCCTGCCCACAATTTAACTCCTTTTCTTCCAGAACAGTGGTCAGCCTACTTCCAAAACTGTGCTCTGTCCGGGGGTGGGGAGGGGCAGGGCAAGGAGGAAGGGAGGGAATGAGGGCTCTAGGAGGGAGGGCTTGTGGTGGGGTTTGCAGGGAGCACTGCAGTGGGACTGGAGAGAGTCAAGAAATACAGACAAAGCTGCTGATTAATGTCTGAACTAGCTATTGGGTAGGGAAAAAGTAGGTTTACAGTTGTTCGTATAGAAAATAATACGATAGTTAATAAGTAATAATATGAGAATAACCTCTGTGTTTCATGTACCTACAGCTGTAAACCTACTTTTACCCCACCCTGTATATGGTACAAACAAAAACACCAGCATTTAAAAATACAGGGTACGCTGGGGTGCTGTCATGCCGACAACTGTTGTTGCTTCTCCTGTAGCCGCCTTTACATTTGCAGTGTTTAAACTTCACTTCGTTTTGTAGACCACAGCACATCAAAAGTTGTTCTTTTTTCTTGAGAATAAACAAATCATGCTTAGAATAAAGTGATCTCTTCTGAGATGAAGATCCTAAAATTCTGAAATTGGCAACAGTTTAAAATCTACTTCCCCAGGAGACTTACACCTTTTGTAGGTACTTCGATGAGAAGATAATTTCATAGAGTGCTATTTTATGGTGTGTGTTATATTTTAGTAATTTCAATTCCTAAATTCAAAGCAATTAAATATGTAGATATGAGCATGAGTCAAATTTGCCTGGATTACGTATCCATGATTTCATACCATGTTTCACTGCACTGCAGTTGTCTGTTCCATTAGTGTTCTTTGGTTTAGGGAAGTGCTTCAGAATCCATAAGGAACCTGGTTTTAAAGGGTAAACAGGGTGGATTTTAATTAAAATTGCTTTTCAGTGATGTCATTGGAATATGCATTTCCAACAGTATACATTTCTTATTCATATAACATTTAAACAATTATAAAAGCAAACCAAATTTGTGAATTAGATACAAACAAAACTCTAAAATCAATAAAATGCAGATAGCCTTATGGAAGCCAGACCCCACTTGCACTGTGGGCTGGGACTGCCTGCTGACAGGCCTTGGTGCTTGAGTCACCCCGGGACGACTCAGCTCTCTTTCTTCCTTGGAGCTTCTGTTACACCTTCATTCCTGCAGAGCCAGGGTGGCTCCGGCCCTTTCCTGTGTGCAAATGTACCACTTCCCAAGGAAGACTTCTTATTATTCCTGGACAATCAAGTATAATGTGGCACCAACATACTCATTAAAATAAATGCAAATTATGTGGTGACACACCATTATAAGGAGGTCATTCAGAATGTGTTTTAATTGGTTTCGTTTAGGATATTTATAAAAATACAAAATTAAAAAAAAATTCTTATAGCACTCTCAGATCTCAGAAAAAAAATCCATAGTTTTCTGTTTGAGAAATATTACTATAGGTCAACATGATATATATTGTTGATATTTTTTTGTTTCTATTCAGTTAATAAATTATCTTTGTTATGTAACCTAACAAAAACTTTGAGAACAGATTTCTCTTTTTTTTCATCCTGATAAATGAAACTAATATACCTCTTATATATATTTGTGAGTTTTTCAATTAACTGTTTTTCCCCCCTCAAAAGTTTTTAAGATTTTATTTACAACTTCCAATCAAGATGGAGGCATAGGTAAACACGCCTGGTCTCCTCGCACAACTACATCAAAATCACAGTTAAACTACAGATCAAAGATCACTCAGAACCATCAGAAATCGAGCTGAATGGAAATCAGATAACTATGGAACTAAAGAAACCACATCAAACCAGACTTGTAGGAGACACAGATGTGGAATGGGCAAGTCCCACACTCACGTGTGGTGGACAAAAATTTGGGAGGGATATTTTGGTAGTGGGGGGTCCCAGCATCATGCCAGGCTCCCCAGCTCAGGGTAGCAGTGCCAGGAAGAGAAGCCCCCATAACTTCTGGCTGTAAAAACCAGCGGGTTTGAGGTTGGTGAAAAAAACTACTGGATTCTCTGGCAGTTCCTCTTAAAGGGCCTGTGTCAAACTTACTCAGACTCACTTCCTCTGAGCTCCAACACCACTGGGGTAGCAGCTTGAAAGGCATGAGTGGCATACAGGGAGGAACTGAAGTGTCTGGTATTAGGGTGAGAGCTGGGGGACAGCTTCCTCCCAGACAGAAAGGTGGGCAGAGGCCATTGTGCCTTTTTTGAGCCCTCCCCCCACAGAGCCTGCAGGTGGGTGTCATATCTGAGACTCTATCAATGTGGCTAACACTGTTTGCATAGGAGGTGCCCTGGTGTTTACCTGAGGCTCCATCCCACCCAAATTATGATCCTGTCCCCAGCCCCATACCTCTTGGCTAAGTGGCCCCAGGTCTGAAACGAGCAGCTTTGGATCACAGTTTGGCTCTCCCTGGGAACCTCCAAGCCCAGCACAAGTTGTAGCTATCTGCAAATTGCTTTATAGTTCATGCTGGGTGACACCAGTCAGAATACAAGTGGTGCCTGACCCTGACTTGGAGCACCCAGGAAACCTCAGACCCTGGGTACCTAGTGGACAGCTACAGACCACATCAGAACACCACCACCCTGCCCCTTCACAGCTGATCCTCCACAGAGGGCAGAGGTTGATGGTTGGTGGTCACAGCCAGTCTTTGCAGCTGATTGGCCTGGGTAAATTCCTCCCATAGACCTGCCAACAGCATCCAAGTTTCAACTATAAGAGGAAGATGTACTCAGCCCATAATGAGGGCACACCTTGAGTGGCTAGTGGGTGAAAGGGGAGGATGTGCCACTGAACCCGACAGGACACCTGTTACATTAGGCCACACTACCAAGACACAGAGTCAAAAGCAGCTCTACCTAATACATAGAAACAAACAGAGGGAGATTGCTGAAATGAGGAGACAAAGAAACATGGCTCAAATGAAAGAATAGATCAAAACTCTAGAAAAAGAACTAAGCAAAATGGACATAAGCAATCTATCAGATGCAGAATTCAAAACACTGCTTATAAGGAATTCAGTGAGCACTTCAACAGCATAAAAAAGAGCCAGGCAGAATTGAAGGATATAGTAATTGAAATGCATGATTTACAGGAAACAAACAGTAGAGTGTATTAAGTTGAGAATCAAATCAATGATATGAAACATAAAGAACCAAAAAAAAAAAAAAAAGCAATCAGAGCAGCAAGAAGAATAAAGAATCTAAAAAATGAGGATAGTATGAGGAGCCTCTGGGACAATTTCAAGTGAACCAACATTCCCATCATAGGAGTGCCAGAAGGAGAAGAGAAAGAACAAGAAACTGGAAATCTATTTGAAAAAACAATGAAAGAAAAATTCCCTGATTTGGAGAAGGAAATAGACATGCAAGCCCAGGGAGCACAGAGAATCTTAAACAAGATGGACGTAGACAGGCCCACTTCAAGACACATCATAATTAAAATGCCAAAGGTTAAAGATAAAAGAGAGAATCTTAAAAACAACAGGAGAAAATCAGTTAGTTACCTACAGGGGAGTTCCCAAAAGGCAATCAGCTGATACCTCAAAAGAAACTTTGCAGTCTAGAAGGGACTGGCAAGAAATATTCAAAGTCATGAAAAGCAGGGATGTGCAGCCAAGATTGCTCTACCCAGCAAAGCTATCATTAAGAATTATAGGGCAGATAGAGAGCTTCCCAGACAAGAAAAAACTGAAGGAGTTCATCATCACCAAACCATGATTACATGAAATGTTAAAGGGACTTACTGAAGAAAAAGAAGATCAAAACTATGAATAATAAAATGGCGACTTCCAGCCAAGATGGAGGTGTAGGTAGACACTGTGTCTCCTTGCACAACCAAGACAACAACAATTTAGAAATAGAATAACAACCAGAACTGACAGAAAATTGAACTGTATGGAAGTCGGACAACTAAGGAGTTAAAATAGACACGTTTATCCAGACCGGTAGGAGGGTTGGAGTCGGGAAGCCAGGCGGAGAGGAGTGGTGCGGCACAAAGAGCGTTGGGACCAGGTGTGTAAGACTGCAGCAGGCGGACCATGGGCGCACATGCAGAGGCTGGCAGACCCTGGCTGAGGGGTGGCAAGCAGCAGACCCAGCAAGGCAGTGATTGTGAAGCGAGGCACTGTGCGCAACCCAGGATCCCAGCGCTGGGAAATAGATCCTCAGGACACTGATTGAAAACACCTGTGGGGGGTTTTGGTGCAGGAAGAGACTCCCAGCCTCACAGGAGAGGTCCTTGGAAAGTCCCAAGGGGTCCACAAGCCCACCCACACAGGAATTGGCACCAGAGGGACCCAGTTTGCTTGGGGGAAGCAGCGGAAGGGACTGAGGTCTGACTGAGAGCGGAGCAAGCACCATTGTTCCCTCTTGGACCCCGCCCCCACATACAGCCTCACAACCCAGTGACTGGGGTGCCCCGCCCTGGTGAACACCTAAGGCTCTGCCCCTC
>PVIA01005787.1:0-108834 GCA_004024845.1 Tonatia bakeri
TCCCCCCCTTTATGCCAGGCGGACCCCCTCCTCTGTTGGAAGGTCAGGGCATCCTGTGCTCACCATCCTGAGTGTGAACAGCTTGCAGCTCACCTGTGAATGTTAGCAGGCCTCACCTGTTTTAAATGTGTCGGATCGCACCAGATCAGTGAACCGACAAAGGCTGTGGGAATAGAGTTCAAAAAAAGGCCACAGGAACTCATGACGTGACCAGGAAGTGGGGACTGTTACAGAAAAGGCAGTGTGGGTGTTCTCACAGGATTCTGGTGGGTGTAGGATGGATATGGCATTTAGACTCTTGAGAATCTCTTCCCAGCGTGAGGTGACCATTTATTTCAAATGCTAACATGCACAATTTTCTGCAAATCACAACTCCGCAGGCATCCCAACAGTGGATCCGAATGCTGGGTGTCGAGTTCGAGACAAAACGCTGAGGGCCACGCAGCGACGGGGCGGACGGCCTGGCGCCTGGACTCCAGGAAACAACTGCTGGACTCTGCAGAGCTGCACCCCCTTCTGGCCCCATGAGGGGCTCCAGGCATCCCACCTGCCCCCCGGACCCCAGGACAGGGTGGAGGGACAGACATGCGACCCACCCAGGTTTAACCTGGTCTGTCGTTGGCCCTAATGGAAACCTCTCAGTGAAGAGCGATTTCTCTTGGCCTCCGTGCCGTTCCCACGCGCGAGTGAGCAGGACAGCCTGGACTCTGGGGCTACAGCATGGGGTCCCCATGGCCTCTGGGGGCTCGCTCAGGCCCACGTGGAGCTCCCAGCCCTGGGCCCGCCCCCCAGGCCTCTGTTCCCACTGGACTGCCAGACACACCCCCGGCCCTTCTCCTGTCCCTGCTCACCCTGAATCTCCACTCCCACTGACCGGGCAGTCCTGTTCCCCCACCCCCCCACCCTGACCTCTGACCTCTGACCTCCTCTGGCCCCGCCTGCTCCCATCTCACCTCTCCTAGGCCTGCTCCCCGCCCCTGTTCTCCAGCGCAGCCTCTGCGGAGCAGATACCTTCTCTGCCTACCCAGCCTTGCGTCCAGGCCCACCAGAGTGGGCCACAGGGCTGAGGGGGCGGCTGGAGCTGAGGGAGGGGCTTCCAGGTCCCAGAGAGAGTGTTGGGGAGTTGCTGAGGGCCCCTGAGAGGATAGAACTGGGACATTCTGAGGTCAGGGGGAGACCAGAAGGGACAGGGGAGGCCCCACTTGGTGTGAGGAAGGTCCGGTTTGAAGGCACTGGGGCTTCAGCTCCTCTCACACGTGGTCCCCTGGTGCACACCTTGAGGGTCCGACTGTCTTCTGAGGCATGGGGGTGGCTTCAGACTTGGGGGGACACTCGCCTTCTCCCCCTGGTCCAGGGGGAGCCTGAGGGCCATGCCATCACTGTGGGGCTAGCTGCTTGCTCCGGCTCTTCCTTCCCTACACCGCTGCAGGCCCGTTCCAGAGGGACCAGGCCCATCCCAGCCCCCACACTCAGCCCCAGCATGAGTCAGCACCCCCCTACCCGCACGCGGACCCTCCCAAGGACCCACTCCCGGCTTCCTCCCTGGTCCCTTCCGATGATGACCACAGCTTCTAACCTGAAAATGAAACAAAACAATGTGACAGATGGTGGCCCGTGGAGGTCCCACCACCCTGCAGGCACTGTCTCCACCTTGTCTTCCTTCTCACCTCCCCACCTGGCTCCCCCAAGCACTCTGCCTGTGCAGCCTCTGGGGAAACACCCCAGGCCACCGCTCCTCTCACTGCCACCCACCCTGACGCCCCCTGGGTCCTGGAGGCACCTCCCACAGGCCCCGCCCACTGGGCCAGGACCTGAGTGTGTGGCATCCACACTGAACCACCCCCATGTGGTCTGGCTCTGCACCCACTGCCCCTCCTGCGGCCCGGCCAGGTGACAGCAAGTCCCTTCAGGCCCTGGCCTCCCTCGCCCAGACCCTGCGGTCGCCGCCTCTCACTCCACAGGATGCGTCCTCCCACTCACTTCTGTACCCTCCTGCTGCCGGCTGCCCAACACCTGGCACAACCCTGCACCTGCCAAGGGCAGCTGGCTGCTTGGGTGGCCGCTCAGGGAGACGTGAGACCCAAACACGGGCAGCAGCCGTGGGCACAGGACGACAGACAGGAGCCGCAGGGTTGGAAACTGGATACTGGGTGGAAAGGGGACAGGGCCACAGAGGGCAACCGGGCTTCTAGCTCAGGAGTGATCACTCACTGAACAGGAAGGGAAGTTTCCAATTTGGGAAGCACAGGCTGGGTCAGACTCAGAAAGATGCAAGAAACCAGCCAGGCGGGCATGGAAGCGGGCAAAAACACGGGTTGCAGACACCCAGGTAGCCCTGCATGTAGCTGACGATCCCCTCGAGTCTGGTGGGTGGTGCTCTGGGGTCCCCGGGGAAAGCAGGGTTTGCCCTCCCAGTATCTCCTCACGCAGGCAACAGAAGAACAATTTCATTTCTTATAAATTTATTACATAATATTATAATAATTATCAATAATAATAATATAAGAAACATAGATCTCTGTGGGGTGTATCACAACGTCAGGGTCAGGAGGCCTCAGGACCGGAGCAGGGGACTCCCCTGGGTGGAGCTCCATACAAAAGGAGGGGTGAAGCAGTACTGACCCTGTAAAGTTAAAAACCCAAATTGAACGGAACCAAAAACCCACAGGTGAGTGTGAGGCCGTGTGTGTATGTGGCAGCCTGTTACAGTGGCTGCCGAGGAGCAGGCCGGGGCGTCAGTGGCGGGCGCTGGGTGCAAGTGTGCCCAGGGGCGGCGCCAGCGGCTGGGGCAGGGCGGGCGGGCACAGACCGGCGTGCCGGGCCCCTGGGCTGTGAAAACTTGTGTTTTCTGTTTTTTTTTTAATTTTTATTAAAAAAAGCTAGAAATATAACAGAAACTTGTGAGTGACGTGGATGGAGCTTAGTCCAGACGCCAAACCCTAGGTTTAAAAACGTCCCAGGGCCCCCCACCCCACAGGCCATTGCTGAGTGTGAGGAGTCACAGTACGGGGGGCTGGGGCGCCCTCTGGGGTCTTACGGTGGCCTGACTCCACAGGGCCTCCCTAGGGTCCCCCCAGAAACCTGATGGGGGTTGGGCACTGCCTCTCAGGGCCCTGGGGGTTTCCCCAGGGCAGGCTGCTCAGGCTCCGGTGAGGCTCCAGGAGGGCGGGCAGGACAGACGTGGGTCCAGGGGCAGGAGGGCCCCTGGCTCTCTTTGGAAGGGAGGCTGGGTGCGCACGCAGCCCTCACACGGGCCCGCTCTCCACACAGGCACACACCGGGCTCCGACACCCTTGGCCACACTAAGTTTCACACACTCGCACGTGTGTGCACACACACAGGGTGGGGGCGGGAGGCTTTGGGGGCTGAGGCAGAGGCTTCTCTGCTGTGGTTGCCCAGCAGTGTGGGGAGGCGACACCTCCCTCTGGAGGGGACCTGTGAGGGAGATGGCGGGAGGAGCCCCCCTGAGGGTGCCAGGGCCCTGCCCCCACCCCAAGGGCCATGGCCTCCCAGACCATGCTAGTGCCCAGCTGGCCTGGCTGCCCACCGCCCCTCCTCCACGCAGCACCTGAAGGGTCGTGGGGCACGCTTTAGCTCAGCAAGGGGAGAAGGCTGAGGCAGGGCCCCAGGGTGGCTACCAAGACCCTGGCCCACCCCAGACCAGCTGGAGCGTCCCCGCCCCACATGGGGTGGCCGTGGCAGTGAGGGGCCGAGATGGAAGACTGGGCAGCCACAGGGGAACCAGCGGGGGCTGGGGAAGGGGACAGGGAGCTATTAAGGACAGAGATATTTGTTCCTTTTCTTGTTCCAAATATAGAGTGGATTAAAATATGCAAAAGAAGGGGGCTCCTTGGACCCCAATGGAGATCCCCAATGTCTCCCCCCTCCCCCCAGTCACCAAGATGTGTCCTGACCTCGCATGCTGGACCAGGTCCCCACTCTGGGGAGTCGTCTCCGGGAGCTGCGTGGGAGACAGTCAGGCTGGGGAACCCCACCGTGACCCTCCCACCCCAGGCTCCAGGCCTGCGCCCTTCCTGACGGTGTGCTGGGGGGGCTCGCCCGCCGGCCGGGGAGGGCGCTAAGCAATGTACAGGGCAAGTCTCCGAGCAACAGCAGACGGGACGATTCATGCAACATTCCTGGCCCGGGCGCCGCAGTGGGGGGCAGGCCGAGCCCGCGGCCCGGGGGGCGGGGCGGATGTGGGGAAGCCCTGCCCGCAGGGCGCGGCCGGGGCGTGGGTGAGGACAGGGCGTCAGCTGCCATCCAGCTGCCTGAGCGCGCGCTCGATGTTCATGCGGTGGCCCACGCGCGTGACGCCCAGCTCCACGAAGTCGTCCTTGGTGAGGGCCGGCAGGTGCGCGCCCTCGATCTCGTGGTCCTCGAAGCGGTCGCGGTGCTCGCCCAGGTGGATGCTCTCCAGCCAGTCGCCCACGTCGAACTTGCTCCAGAGCTGCAGCGGCTTTTGCTGGAAGGGCCGGCGCGGGCCAGGGGCCCCGGGGCCGGGGCCGGGTGTTGGCGAGGGCAGCGGCGACGGTGAGGGTGAGCGGCTGCGCGCGCTCACACTGCGCACCACAAAACGCACCTCCTTCGGCTCGTGCGGGATGGAGAGGCTGGACGACTTGAGGATGGTGGGAGGCGTGAGGCCGAAGGGCCGCCCCGCGCCCCCCGCGCCCGCCCCCAGCCCCTCCACCCGCTCCAGCGACGCGGGCTTCACTGGGCTCGGGGCGCGCCGCGCCACGGGGTACCGGCCGCCGGGCCGCACCTGGTAGGAGGCCCCGCCGCCCGGGCCCCCAGGGCTGCGCTGCGCTGAGATGGAGCTCAGCTCACCGAGGCTGCTGAAGAGCCTGCGGAGGGAGAGGGGGTCAAGGCCAGGTGAGGGGCGTCAGGCGGGGTGGGGGCGGGGCAGGGGCGGGGCCAGTGGCCAGGAGGATGCTCAGGGGGTGCTGGGGCTGGTGAGCAGCCTTAGGGCCAGAGGAAGAAAGAGGGTGGGATCCCGTGGCTACTTCCACTAGTTTACAGCCCCTATGCGGGAAAGTGCACTGAGCAGGGCACCCTCCAGACTGAGTGGAATAATGGGGAATGAAACCAGCAGCCCCCTCCATTCCATGCGGGCTCTGTGGCCAGCCAGCCCGCCAGAGGAAACAGCCTCTGAAGGTAGATGCTGACAGCCCCTCCCTGACAGCCAGACACTGGCTCCGGGCACTGCCTGTCCCCTCCAGGCCCTGCAGGGCCAGACTCTGGCAGAACCCTCACCGGCCCCTCACACAGCTCTGCTCAGGAGACCCAGAGGAACCCGGGCTGGCTTCGGGGGCGCCCAAGCGGCGACCAAGGCTGGCTGTGGCACCGCACGGAACAAGCCCGTGGCATCCGGCAGGCTGGGTGGACAGCAGCACATGCGGGGAAGGTCCGTGGCAGGGACACGCATGGCGCCTGGCCCCCTGCACAGGGTAGCACAGGGCGGCAGCAACAGCACCCATGAGTGCCACACACATGCAGCAGCAGTGGCGGGAGTGACGGGGACCCGCTCATGACAGGGATGCAGCACGCATATGGGGGCATGCACAGGCACGCGCACACACACGCACACACACACACACCCATGGATGGTGCCTCGCTCCCCAGCGTCAGCTGGCAGGACACTCCAGCCCCTTGCCAGTGTGGCCATGGCAGGAGGCCTGCCTGGGGCTCCTCCAGACAAAGCCCTTCTCACACCCCCACCCCCTGGGCGGGGCCGGGGGAGCCTCGGGAGGCGCCGTGGCACGGGGGCCCTGTGAAGCGGAGCAGAGCGGAGAGCCGGTGGCCGGGCGCAGGGGTGGACAGAGGCATGGGATGAGCATGCTCACTTACACAGCCGGCGCTCAGGACCGCCGCGCAGCTAGACAGAGCAGCCACATGCAGATGGGTGGGAGAGAGCAGTGAGAGAGAGTGTTAGCAGCACGGCCACAGCCACGGCCACAGAGAGGGCGGCCAGGGGCGGGGACCCCTGGCCGGGCACCCCGTGAGGGAGGGACTCAGTTGCAGTGGGCACTGCTGTGACAGGAGGAGGCAAGTCTGCAGCTGCCAGGGGCAGGGTGAGGCCAGACTGGGGCAGATCGGGGCGGCTCCTGGTTTGTCTGAGCAACCTGCTGTCCAGCTTGTGAGGTGCAGACACCCACCCGCGGGCTGCACTTGGGACACCATGTGTGAGACAGGTGCCCAGCAGGCGCCTGGCTCCCGGTGATGTTCAGTGTGCTCCTGTGCGCTCTGCTGGCCTCTCTCCAGCTCCCGTCCGCCCTGCTTCTCCCCACCCCTAGCGGGGCTCCGGGTCCCCCTCCTGTCCCTGTCCTGACTGGTACCCGCCCCACACTGCACAGGGGGCCCTCGGCATCCTTCCTCCCCTAAAAGCAGGTTTTGTCCTTTTATCTCCCACCTGGGCAGGGTGCCTCTCCCTGGACACCTGGCTCAGACCTCCCCATGGGACCTGCTTCCCTCGCCTTCCACTGGCTCACCTCCCTCAGCCACTGTTTCTGCGGTCTCCTCCCAACTGCTCAGAGCCCAGGCGGAGCCTCTTGAAGGGACCAGACCCTGCACCCTACCCTGATGCAGAGGAGCTCCAGGGACATTTGGGATGGCCCAGGGAACAGACACCAACCAGAAGCAGCCCCTGCCTCACCGCACCTGGTCTCCATGGAGCCAGGCAGCGGCAGCGGCAGGGACGACCAAGTGGCACTGCAAGGGTGTGGTGGGTGCCCAGCGGTCGTGGCGACAAAGGAGGGGGCAGTGCTGCGATGATGCTCAGAGCCCCCCCACAGCAGCCTGGCCAGGGACCCGCAGAAGGTGGTACCCTGCCTGGCTCCACCCAGAAAATCAAGTTTCAGGGGCGCCAGTTTAGGTGCACCCGGAGTCTGAGGTATGACAGAAGCATCCTGACAAGTTGGCAGGACCACAGCCAACCCACAGAGGCACAGAGAACAGGGTGGGCACTGGGCCTCACAGCGGGTGGGCTTAGCTTGAGTCTGGGGCTAGTGTGGGCTCCAGGAGGCCTGTCTGGACAGCACTGGGGCCCTCCTGCCTGACGGTGGCGAGCGGGGGGCCTGGGGTGAGGGTGGGCAGGCTCCAGAGGACCTAAGGAGACTCTCCCTTGGGGAGGCACTGGGTGCAGGGAGGTGGGCGCCAGGCAGAGACCAGTGCTGGTGGCAGGAGGTGCTAGCAGTGAGGGACAGAGGAGCCATGGCTGGAGGGGAGGGAGAGGGCCAGCCACACCCCTAAGGCCACCCAAAGCTGGAGAAGGCAGGAGCCAAGAAGGGCCCAGGGACTGACCACAGGCACCAAGACCCAGGTGTCCGCTCCTCCTTCCCTCCCTTCTGGGGACATGGCATTGTCCCCATGGCAGGTTGCCAGCCATGCCTCCACACCCAGTGCTGTCCATCACCCTCTCAGCTGTGTCACTGTCCCTTAGTTAGGCTGCAGCCATGTGTGGCCTCACCCCACTGTTCTGCCAGGCTGCCAGCAGGACCCGCCTGCTGACCTGCCCACGGTTTCCTCCACCTTCCTCCCTAGCAGCCCCCTCAGTGGGGCCTCCCCAACCCGCGTTTGCTGCGGCCGATGTGCTCAGAACGCCACGAGGCAGCCCAGCCAGTCTCTCCTGCACTTTACTGGGCCTCCTGGCATACTCCCCACCCCCCGCCCCCTGTCCTTCCTGTACCAGGGCCTGAGGGCCACCATCCAGCTTGCAGCTGACGCGCCACCAGCTTCCAGCGGCCCAGGGTTTTAAAGGCCCACCCAGGACCTTCCCCTTACTGCCTCACTATTCTGCTGAGCCCCCCCGTGCCTGCCGCTCAGCCAAAAACACAGATGCACTGGGAAAGTGTCGTCCAGCAAAAGCAACATGGCCCGGAACTCCCAGGTTTGACCGTTCATGGCCCGTCAGTACCAACAGGCAAGAAGAACTCCGAACTCGGGGCTGGCCTCAGGCTTCAGAGGGGCTGAAGCCAGGCAGGTGGAGGCTCGAGGCCTCTGCCAGCTGGGGGCCCTGTTTTGGGCGACCACCCTGAGTAGGAGCACAGACTAGACACGACCTCGTAAGCTCCATGTGCTCCAGTCAGAGCACCCACGCCTGTTGAAGGCTACCCCCTCGACTTGCCACCGATGTCCCTGCATCCCTCCTCTGCAGCCCCTCCTGCTGTTCCGGGGACACACTGCATGTGTCCCTGACCTCGTGTGACCTGCGAGGATGCCTGGCCCCAGTGCCCCCACAGCCAGCACACAGCGACGCCAGTCCAGGTTTCTGAAGAACAGGCCCTCTGGCAGCCACGGTCAGATGGGGCTTTCTCCCGACCCCTGCCAGACGCGCGGGCAGGACGGGGCCCAGCGCCACAGGGACGCCCGTGAGACGTCAACAAGCAGCCACTGACGAAGCCGACGGCGGGGACCCCCGCACACGGCGCTCAGGCACGAGAAGGGCTGTAGGAAAGAACCCTTTCACTCTAGTTTCCAGAGCTCTGTCCCAACGAGCTTCTCCCGATAAACCCCAGTGGGGGTCACACAGTGGTGACGCTGAGCCACAGCAGAGCTGAGCGCTGCCGTGGACTCGGAGAGGCCACGGAGGCCCCACCATCTGTGGGGTCAGATGAGACCACAGCCTGGAAGACAAACGGAGTCAGAGCAGATGGGGGCCTCGGACACAGCGTGGGGCTCAGGGCAGATGGGCGCTCAGTGTCCCCAGCCAGACCACAAGCTGGAAGCACAGAGCAGGTGGACCAATGTCCCAGGGTCGACATCACCCAAGACCACAGGCCCTGGACCTTCCAGAGGCGGCACCAGGCGCTGCATGCCCAGCTTTACCCAGAAAGCAAAGAGCGGCCCAGGCAGCAGAGCTGATTGTGCCAAGTTGTCACCTTCGAGTCCATGACACACAGGGCAGCTCAGCTCGCCCAGAAAGACCTCAGGCCACTGAGCATCTTGTGGCTGCAGAACATCAGACCTCAGACCAAGCTGTCAGCAGGGAGGAGGGCAGAGAGGGGCGTGTCCAGGGAAGAAAAGTGGGCCTGGAACACATGGGGCACTGGGGACAGAGACGCTCCAGGTGGCTAAGGTCACGGCCCTGGGGCCTCTGCCAGGAACAGTCCTGTGAAGACAGCAGCCTCCCCTGAACTTCAGAACTTCCCGCACTTTGGACATCTCTCTAAAAGGCAGAAGTTTTGTCACTGAATGAGAAACGACCACCAGAGTCCAGCCACCACCGGCTGTAGGACAAGAGCAGCCCCGACAGGACCCAGCTGCGGAGAGAGCAACACAGTGTGGCCCCAGCACCCTGCTCAGAGGGCAGTGGGTCTCCGGCTCGGAGGGCCGAAGGGAGCACGAGGCTGAGGGAAATGAGGAAGGACGGCCAGGCAGAGAGGTTTCAGGTGCCTGGCCCACTGGGGGCACTGAGCGGGCTTGCAGGCAGGGGTTTCAGGACATGTGTGCACACGGAGAAAGCGAGGTCGACAAAATGGGCGCGTGCACTCCTGTGTGGGAGAGTGGGGCCTAAACCCTGAGTCTGTCGCCAGAAGGGTTTTGGGGACGGAGGCCCCAGATGGTGGACAGAGAGTGGACAGAGCAGGACTTGGGGTCAGACCCCGCCACCCCGACTGGCGGGAGGGGTCTCTTCAGAACGTCAGCATTGTCACCTGGAAGTGGCAAGAGGGCTGTGAGGACGACCTGAGATGGTGCAACCACCTCTCGGGTCATGTCCGGCCCTCCTTCCCCACGAGGACAGTGCGAGGGCCCACCACACCACAGCCCTGGGCTCCGAGCTTCCAGCTGGTGCTGCCTGCAGCCCCGCTTCCTGGCGGGGGAACTGGTGTTCGCAGAGTTTAAGGGGCTTGTCCAAGACGGCAGGGCTCAGGTGCAACCTTCGCAGGGCTGGTCCAAACCCCCTGACCCCCCCCACGTCGGGCAGTGACGTGAGCCACACCTGGACCTCTGGGAACAGCACCTGTGGACTGCCCCCTGCCCCCTGCCTCCCAGAGCCTGTTCCCTAGGTGGGAGACACTGTGCCCAGGCTCCCGAGACAGCGCAGGACGCAGGCCCGGCTGACGACGGCCGTGTGCCCCTGCCCCAGAGCCCGGCTCAGCAGGGAGCCACAGGAAGCCAGTCAGAAGCTGGAATTCCTCAGGAACTACTGAGCGAAGAACGCTCACTCTCCAGTGGGCGTGGGGCTGGCAGGATGGGAAGACGGGGCCCCCCCAACCCCAAGTGCAAGAAAGAAGCAAGCCCAGCCCAGAGCCGGGGACAAATGCCCCCAACCCCCACAGACCCACAGACGGGGAGTTCGAGGGCGGGGGCGTGTCGGGAGAGGCCAGCTAACTGACCCCGTCCTACCCCAGGACCGTCCCGCGGTCCCACAGGAGCTGGCACAGCGAAGGATGAGATCTGGGCTCAAGAACCGGGAAATTGGAGCCACGTGCCTGTCCACGTGTGGGGTCTGGGCCGAGCCACGCCCTAACCACTGATCCCTCAGGACAGCAGTGGACTTGGCTTTGCTATTCTGTCTGTCCAGCGAATGTTTGTTGAGGGTCTGCACGGTATCAGGCACTGTGCTGCCCACTTTCAGGGGCTTTAATTTCCACCAGAGACAGAGAGAGAAGCAGAGAAGATGGGGCTGGGGGAGGCTGGTCAGCGGAGCCCACCCCCACCGAATCTGCGAGTCTGCGCCTGCAGAGGCTGAGGCTCCGGCCGCTCCTCCCAGCCAGGCGCCGGCCACGCCCACTCCGCCCACTGGAAGGGCGAGCTCGACACTGCAGGCTGGGGAGGGCCTTTCACATCCTACTGGGCGTTGGAAGAGAGAGAGAGGGGCGAGGGCCCCCCACTCCTGGACCACCAATGGGTCCAAGCCCCCACTTATCTTTCGAACCCTGAACTGGAAGAAAGCAGATCAGACAAGCCCTTGTAAGCAAGACCGGAGCCCAAGGCAGAGCCCTGGGAATGGGCTCCCTGGGCAGGAGCAGCCCCTGCCCCCGTTTCCAGAGCAATGTGGCCCCTTCAAGTCCCCGCCTTGGGCAGGAGGTGGGAGGGCAGCACCAACAGAGGGCGAGGGGAGACGTGGGGAAGGCACAAGGGCAGACGAAGGGCACAGAGAGACGGTGCGACTGCCGCCTACGGATGGCTTCCCAACGCGCCTTCGAGGGCGCACGCAGGAGTCTGCCTCGAAGGGACTCCGGCGGTGCCGAGACAGAAACGTTTCTGGGGCCGAAAACAGAGATCTGGCGGGGCCCCCAAAGGAAAAGGACGCGAGGCAAGAGGCAACTACGGGAAGGTGGCGCCAGCCACGGGGCAGCCACATGCAGCCTGGAGGATGGGGGCCCCAGGGCCCCAGGGAAGCCAAACAGCCGGGCAGGGACGCCAGAGAGGACCGCAGACGACCGTAACGGGAGAGGTGGCTTCGGTCTGGAGGGAATGCAGCAGGAACCCCCAGGTGGGGGGCCTCCAGCAGGGCTGTGGAAGGGCTCACACCCACCCCGGGCCCCTGATGGGCACCCGACTCCCACGCTCAGCACCGACAGGTGGAGAGCAGCAGCCTGACGCTGCAGATCCCTGAGAGCCTGCTGCCGCGGACAGACAGAGCAAGGCCGGATGAAGGACAGAGAGGTGGACGGGGAGGACGGGAGGGGGTGGGGCAGAGGGAACCGTGATGGACAAGAGGAAGACGGGGAGGCCCGTGGACATGGGACAGGACCCTCCCCAACTGCCCTGCTCACCGAGCTGCCGCGATGGGCGACTTCTTGGAAGGGTCCAGCAGGCCGCCCAGGCCGCCCAGGCCGCCGACCGGCTCCTCCCCCAGGGAGCGCGTGTCTTTGTTGAGCTGCTGCAGGCGGGAGCTGAGCTCACTGATCACAGTTGGCTTGTCGTCTTCGGGCCCGGGGAGCCCCCGGCTCTCCATGGGGTCCCCCCACAGCTTGGACCTTCTCTGGAAGAGGTAGCGAGGGCGAGCAGGCCCGGCGGCAGAGGCCAGCCCGGCAGAGGCGGCATGGTGCTGCTGGGCCATGAGCTCACTGTCCGAGGACTGCTTCAGCAGAGGGTCCCTGAAGGTCACCGGCCCCTTCCCCAGCGGGGACTTGAGCTTGGGCTTGGGAGGCACTGGTGGCTTCTCGAGTAGAAAAGTGTGTCCGTCAGCGAAGGAGGTGTGGGTGTCGGTGAGCTCCCCGCTCTCGGAGCTCAGGGTGGACATGCTGGACACCGTGGAGATGGTGCTTGTGGTCTCCAGGTGGGGGTCGCTGGAGCTCCGCGTGTCTGCCTCCTCCACCCCGGAGTCGGCGGCAGACTCGGGGGCTGGGGGCAGCTCACCACCGGGCTTCCCCGGGGCTGGGCCTGGCACCGAGGGGGGCGAGGGGCCTGGGCCGGGCAGGGGGGTGGCCAGGAGCCCATTGGCAAACTCGTCGGGGGGCGGCACCAGCCCGATGCGGGCCAGCTCCTCTCTGGTCTCCTCGTCGCTGGAGGACAGCTGGGCGGGCGGCAGGTTCACGGCGAAGATCAGCTCCGGCTCCTCCTCAGAGCTCCCCTGGCCCTGCCCCGGGTCCTTCGGGGTGCTGCCAGGGGGCTGGGCCCGGGGGCTGGGCAGGGGTTCCGCCACCACTGCTGACTGTGCGGGCACCGGAGCCAGCTCAGGGGTGCCTGGGCGCTCCTCTTCGGCCCCCAGCCGACTGGGCTCCTGCCCGTTGCTGGTGGCGTGGACAACAATGAGGCCCGCTGGCCGCTGCTGGGACGTGTCCAGGACGCTGAGGATCATGGACTTCTTGTCCTCGGGAGACTTCCGCTCCTCCCGGGGGGCTTTCTCTGGCTCCCTGCGCGCCGGCACAGGGGCCCAGGCTGGGCTCCTCGGGGAGAAGGCCGGGGAGGCCAGGGCTCCGCGCTCGGCATCGCGGGCTTGAACGTCCACAAACAGGGGCCCGGCGCGGTCGGCGTCTGGGCTGTGCACAGGCGTGGGGGACCGGGAGGGCGTCTGGGAGGCCAGGGCCCGCTCCCGGGCGGCTAGGGCCAGGGCCAGGGGCGAGCTGGGGTCCAGGGGTTTGCCGGTGAGTGGGTGGATGAAGGTGGAGCCCGAAGGCCCCAGGCTCGGGCCGCTGACCAATGGCTTCAGAGCAGAGACAGGGGAGGGCAGCAGCAGGTCGCGGCCGGTGGGGGCTCCGGCCCCCAGAATGCGCTCATCGATGGAGCGGGAGGGCTGCAGGGAGGGCAGGTCTGGGCTGGGGGGGCTGCCCTCGATGGCTCCCACGGACAGGAACACGGTGGAGCGGCGCCGCTCCTCCAGCCGCCGGTCCTTGGCCGGGGCGGGGCCTCCGAACGCAAGCCCGGGGCTGTCCCCAGGGCTGTAGTCCAGGCCGCTCGGCCGAGGCCCGCGGTGCGTTGGCGAGGGCTCTCGGGCAAAGCTGCCCACCACCGGGCCGGGGCTGCCCACGGCCAGGGCCGCCCGCTCCTGGGCGTCTTCTACCTGCAGCTGCTTCACCAGGGGACTCTTGCGGCGCTGAGGCTTGGACGGTGCGAAGAGGCTGGCGCTGAAAGCGCCCAGGTTGGCGTAGGGGCTATCCGGGCCTGGCGGCCTCGGCCGGCGCTTGGGGCGCTCAGGTGGGGTGGCCGCGGGTGGGGGCCGGGAGGTGTCCCCCACGTCTGGCGCCGAGTCCTGCAGGATGATCATGGAGCGCGCGCGCTTCTGCCGCTCGGGGTAGGGCAGCGGCCCCAGGGGCGCGCCGGACTCATAAAGGCCCGCACCTCCTGCTCCCAGGCGCGCCTCCAGGCCGGGTTTAAAGCTGGAGCGCACCGTGTCGTAGGCCCGGCCTGGCGGAGGCGGCGGTGAGAAGGCAGGGGGCGGCCCCGAGTCGAAGTAATAGGGCGCGGGCGGGGGCGGAGGCGCGGTCTGTGGCGGCGGTGGGATGCCGCGGCCTTCCCGCACCGTGTCCTGCATCGATGTACTGCGCGGGAAGCGCCCTTCCAGCAGGGACGCCAGCTTTTCATCCTCCCCTGCGGACAGAGGGCCCCAGTGAGACTGGCCGAGGCGCCGGGAGCCAGCGTCTTCAAGGAGGGCCCTCTGGACCCCAGCACCCTCCCTCTGCAGAGGGCGCCCACCCCAGCTCCACCACAGAGCAGCCCAAAGCTGCAAGATTAGTGGGAAGTGCCGGCCTGACCAGAGGATGGGATCAGGCAGGTGTGGAGTCTGGGGTTGGAGAGCAGAGGGGACTTGGGGAGCCCAGAGCAGGGGATCTGGGCAAAGCCCAGAATCTGTACCCCAAGACTGTTGTTGGCTCAGGGGTGTTCTTGAGAAGCATGGAGAGAGAATACAGGGGGACCCCACCAAAAGACGTCCTGAGGAAGGACCCAAACTCTGACCACACAACTTGGAGCCAAGACCTACGAAAGCCTGGATGTGGAGACACCCAAAGACGACGGACACCCCAGAAGAAGAAGGGCAGCCCCCTAGTCAGGGGGGCACAGGTGCAGGGCTCCCTCCCCCCCCCCGAGACAGCACATCTCAAACACCAGCTGTGGAACAAGCAGGTCTCATGGGGAGGCCTGGTGGCAGCCAGAGGCAGGTGGGCGGGAGGTGGTCAGAAATGAGAGGGACACTCCCGAAGCAGGACTGGTGCCAGCAGGGCGCTGGCCAGCAGAGTCCGGCCTCTGGTGGGCAGAGGGCTGAAGCCCAGGGGAGGGCGCTCCGTGCATGTCCAGTCCAGAACCCTGGGGGCATCCTGGACTTTGGAAGGCTGCCAGGCACTGCTGCCACCCTCATGCCTCCCATTCAGGAAGGCTGGTGCAAGTCACCACAGAGCAGGCGGGAGGTGACCATGGAACTCCAGGCTGACCACCCGACATGGTTCAGTTCTATACCCTGCTGCCCTCGGAGCCCCAGGTCGAGCCCCGAGCCCTGCCGAGCCTCAGCTCTCTCCTGGGCTCCACAGGGTCCATGAAGATGAACCCCGCTCTGCCTGCCGTGGACGGCGTTAGTTCCAAACTCAAGCAGGGTGGGCATGCTCAGGCCCTCATCCTGGCTGCCCACCCAGAACCTGGCAGGGCCTCCTTTCGGACACACCGTGGACACCTGCCCAGCCCAAGCAGAGTGGATGAAAGGCTCCTCCGTGCACACACACACAGGTCTCTGGGGGGTGCCTTGGGGACCTGCACAGGGCCTCCTTCTGGGCTCAGGGAGGTTTCTAAGAACTCATCCTGAGGCAGCTTGCCTGTCCCCACCCCACTCCATCAGCCAGCACAGTGCTCTTGCCAGGCCGCCTACACCTGGTTTGCATCTCGCCCTGCACAACAGCTCCCGTCCGAGCAGAGCCAGGATGGGCTCCTGCATGGCGAGGCTTTACTGTCTGATGCTCCTCACCCTCTCAGCACTTGTCTCCCTATCTCAGGGGCACTGCCCGCCCCGGTGAGGGCTGGAGCCACCTAAAGCCCACAGCACAGGGCTGAGCACCTAGAAGCAGCACCGGCGGGAAGCCGAGGCTGCTGTCAGCATCAATTTTAGGCCTGCCTGCCACCCCCACTGCTGGACATGGGAACGCAGTGTAGAGACACCCACGAGCCAGTGCCTGAGACAACCGCACAGGAAGAGCCCGTGCTCCTGGGGTCTGGTGGGCCCCATTCTAACTTCGGGTGAACGCAAGTCACTTGCCTCAGGATGAAAGGGGGAGTCTGTTCTGATGCCATCTGGGGTGGGCAGGGACCTCTGCCCAAACAAGTATGGCAAGCATTCCCCAGCGTTTGAGGAGGCCCCAAGACCCTAAGACACTGGACCCATGCCACTAACACAAGCAGTGGCCCTCGCACTCGGTCCTCAGCTGTGACTGCAGCCCACTGGGGAGCCTCAGAGTGGCCTTGCAGGTAGGGAGGTCCTCGTGGTCCCCATGTGTATGAATTAGGACCCTTAGGCTTCAAGGATTAAATTATGTGCCCAGGACTACACACCCAGGACAAGGGGTGAGCAGCCTGGAGTCATAGCTCCCACGGCAGCTATGGCAAGGGGGTTAAGGACAAGCCCCTCTCAGCTCATGTGTGGCCCAAGCACAGGAGGGCCTGGGAGGGTGAGTAGGGAAGAGCTGCCATCCCCACCAGGACTCAAGTCCCCATGTGCAGGTACTTAGATATAACCCCCTCAGCCTTGAAACTGGGTATGACCAAGGGCAGGCCCGAATAAGAGGGACGTGGAGACAGATGTCCCCAGATGAAGCAGGAGGGGGCTGGGGCTTGTCCCCAGGACCCCAAGCAATGCAGAGCCCGTAGAGGGTCAGCTGCAGGGTGAGGGGTGGTGTCTGCTCTGCAGAAGGCCCCATGTGACCAGAGGCTGCAGCTGGGGCAGGAGGTCAGGAGGACACCACTGCTGTGGTCCAAGAGCAAGACCCTGAGGCCTGGCCAGGTGGGGCTGCAAGGACGGTGAGGAGTCAGGTGCAAGGCATTTGAGACAGCAGTCTACCCCTAATTTGTCAGGGGAAGCAGAGAATAAGGAGGAAACTGTGGAGGACACTCAGGGCTCTGGCCAGGAGGGGGGCAGTGCCTCTGAGCTCCAAAGCGGCTGCAGTCTCACCTACCCTCTTCCCCACCACCCCCCTACAGAAAGGACCATGCCACACAGGAGGGATGGCCCTTATCAGCAACTCAACACACGATCTCCCAGGAACACCCACTCATCCTGCATGTCTGAGCTCAGACAGCCCCCCAGCCTTCCAGGACACCCAGGTATGGCTGGGGCCGCTCAGCCGTGTCCACTGCATGTCTCCCTCACAATCACCAGGTCACTGCCAGGCTGAGCTGTCTGCACACATGTCACCTCCCCCACCTGAGCCCCCACACCTGGCCCAGGGTCAGCCCACAGTGCGCATCGGTCGTCAGAGGTCCTGGGGTGAATGAGGGATTAGGGTTAGGGCAGCTGGTTGGCCAGACAGCTGAAGAGAAGACAGGTGAGATAGCTGTGTGAGCTTGGGCAAGCCACTGGACCTCTCTGCCTCAGTTTCCATGTCTGTAACACAAAAGAACTAGCAGTGTGGCCGCCACAGTGTTACCCTGAGCACTCTTTGAAGCAGCGAGCGTGAAACAGTGTTGGGGTGCTGAGTGGGCGATCACTGGCTAACAGAAGGTGGGTGTGGTGAGGACAGATGGATGGACACGGGGCCAGGGCTGGAGTGCACGGATGGACAGGTGAGCAGGAAAGGGCACTGGAGGCCTAGAAGAACGAGCAGTGGGCGGGGTGGGGGGAGGCTCGTTAGGTGAGCAGGCCCAGGGTCAAGAGAGGGCGTGGCCACGTGTGGGGCACAACGACAGCGCCCGGTGTGTGATGAGCTGCCAGGGAGGCAGGGGCAGAGGCTGGGAGACCACGGACACGGCCTTGAGAAGGACCCTCGCAGTGTGGTGCGGGCCTGGGGGAGGGCCGACGGGTGCCACTGAGACCCATGGGGAGAGCCAGCGAGAGTGGCCCCAAAACGGAGCGGAGGAGCTCAATGGACGTGGGGGGGGGGTCAAACGCCGACGGAGATCAGAAAGAGAAGGGCAGGCAGAGGCCCACGGCGGGAGTCGTTTTGGGACAAACGGAACCACCCTTCCTGAGGCTGAGGAGCAGGGTGGGGGCAGGAGCCGACCAGCACAGCTGGCTGTGGCAGAAAACGGGCTGTGAAGGGCCTAGGGGTGGAATGGGGGTCAAGTTCCAGGGGAGGGTGGTTTCAGGCTTGGGAGTGTGGCTTGCCGTCAGGCACCCACACAGCACACAGAAGACCCAGGGCTGGATGCGTGTGTCTGTGGACAGGACGTGACGGGGAGCCGTGGACGGGGAGGCTCGAGGACCTGTTTCAGCCAAGCTGCTCTGGGACTGGTGAAGGACGCCCCATCTCCCACGGGAGGTGCACAAACCTGAGACCCTGAGCTGGGGCCAGGGACAGGCGGGCTCAGAGGGAGGCTGGAAACCCCAGCTGAAAGTGGGGAGAGAGGGTCCTTCAGCCCGTTTCCACCCCGGCCCCGTGCAGACCCCAGCCCGGCCGTACCTACAGACTTGGTCCGTGGAATCCCCTTCCGCAGGGAGCCCGGCAGCTTCTCGGGGCCTGGGAGGCCCTGGCGCTCAAACAATGACTGTGGGAGTCGGGGAGGGCACATGGAGGCTCCTGGGCACCGGGCCCCCAGGTGCCCCCCCGCCCCACCCACGCTCTTCCTGAGCCTATGGCCACACACCCCATGCACTAGTTCCAACATGCTGCTGCCCAGCACCTGCAACCCAGGTAGGGCCAGCCAGCAGGGGCCTGGTGCTGGGCACAGGCAGTGCTAAGCGGGCTTGGTGCACAGCTGGCCAGAGCAGACAGTGGCCCTAGGAGTGGCCCAGGGGAGGCTGGGGGACAAAGGCACAGCGTGTGTGGCATGAATGGGGCTGGCACAGAGCCTGCCAGAGGCACTGAAAGCCACCCAGCACGTGGCCAACCATGGCCATCCTGGGGGCTGAGGAGGCCCCACATGTCCCTGGGAGAGGCCGTGGGGTCCCTCTCAACCACCCCTGGAGAGAGGGTCCCAAAGATGGACCCTGTCCCAGAAACGCAGACACCTGAGGTGGGTCCGGCCCCTGCTCCCGCTTACCCTGATCTCGGCCGGCGTGGCCCTCCGACCGCCGGGCCGCTGCCTGACGGTGGCCGCTCTCGAGTCGGCATCCACGGCGTCGGGCCTCAGTGCTGGCTCCGCGGCGGCGGCCAGGATCTCGTCCAGTTTCTCTGCACAGCCAAGCAGGGGCCCTTTCAGCCACCAGGACTGCGGGCAGCCTCGCTGTGCCGTCCTTCCCCGGAGCAAGGTCGGTCCACCCCGTGCTTCGGAGGTTGCCGGAGGTCCCTTGCTCCCAGGGCAAGCTCCCGGGCTTGGGACGGGGCCTCACACACCAGAACCCAGACCCTGCCCCGCCTGCCTCTCCGTCCTCAGGGAGGCTCCAGGGGACCCCAGACACCCCCTCCAGGAACAGGCTGACGGCTCTGTGGAGGCCTTGGACACCCTGCTAAGAGCTCAGGGTCTTCCCAAGGTCCCCGTTCCCTTTGCCTTCACTTTCCTCCTCTGCGTGAGGCACCTCCGTGCAGCCCCACAGCAGCTGGACAGACCAGGGGTGTAGCAGGTGCCCCCAGAGGATGCTGCATCCATCAAGAATGGATGGACAGGGCACTTTCCGAAAACAGCTCACCGCCCCAGGCTGGTCAGAAAGCCAAAGAACCTTCATTCAGGGTGGGAGGTGCTGAGAGGAGGGTGAGGGGGACCGTGGGGAAGAGGAGCAGGGGGCACCTACGGGGCCAGGACCTGAGCGAGGCCCAGGGGGAAAGGCACTGGGTGGCAGGTGGTGTTGGGCACCGTTCTTCTCAAATCCATTACAAAAGAAGAGGTTTTTATTCATTCAGGCTGTTTGATGCTTTTAAAAGTGGCGTTTTGATCGTTAACGTGACTTGGAAGTTTTGTTCGACTATCAGGTCAGGTTGGGTCCTGTCGGGCCAGCACATGGGGTGCAGCAAGGTGTCCCCGTCGCCACAGGGACCCTCTCACTCAGGAACCCCACCCACTGCACCCTTTCCTCAGCCTCGAGGCCCGAGCCCCCCAGACACGGGGCTGTGCCAACCCCGGAGGCCGTCTCTGCTCTGCCGGCACCTGGCGTCCCACCTCTGCAGCCTCCCGTCTTGGCTGTGCCGAGTGAATGCACCCCTGAGGTGTCCAGCACCCAGTACAAGCCAGGCCCACCCCGCACACTGACTGTCCTGGCTTCACCTGTGACTCAGTTTCCTCATCCGACAACATGGCACACGAATGGCAGCTGCTTCGGTGCTGTGAGAACCGCCTGTACCCAAGAGGCCCTGCCCCGAGGCCTGGCTCTGGTCTGCCACAACCCTTCCTGTCGCATGCCTCGGCTCCCAGACAGCTCGCGGGCTCCGGGGGAGAGAGCAAACGCCGCCCCCCTCACGGCCCCAGGCACCCAGCCAGGCCCCCACACAGCTCTGCCAAGGTTCCAACTCACCACCAGACTCGGCCCCTGCAGGCCAGCTCCCAGGCCAGGTGCAGACAGGGAGGCCTGTCAGACGTCCCCATTTTCGTACAGAGGGGACTTCCCTTTGGAGCCCGTCCCAGGTGGTTCCCAGAGTTAGAAGAGTGTCCCCCGAGCCCTCTCCTCTCATCCCGCCACCGCCACACGGAGCACCGTCGCTGCCCGGTTCTGCCTGGAGCGGCTGCGGCTCCGAGACCAGTCGCTCAGATCACAGACCCAGGAAGTGAGGGTCAGACACAGCAGCCAGGCTGCCCCGAAGCACGGACAGGAAGACCAGAGTGCAGAGGAACGTTTCCTCAGGAATCGCGGGGCACACACTCACCTGAGCTGTGGATTTAGAGGCTGCACATCCAGGTCCGGAACTCAGTCCGGAACCCAAGGCAACGCACCCTCGAAGGCAGCCGAGGCGACTGTCCACCACGGGCAGGCACGGGGGCTGGGCCAGACCAGGACCCTTTCCCGGGGGGAAAGGATCGAGAACTCGGCGCACCACAAGCTGGTGAGGCTGACGCCCATCCCCAGAAACCAGAAAATGTGCCCTTAAATGAGTCACTTTAGACACTTGAACCAGGAAACGAAGCAGGAAACTGGGAAGCAGGGCTGGGCCAATGGGAGGCACCGCCACCAGCCTCGCGCACACAGCGGGCGCACAGGGCGTCGGAACGAGCAGGGCCGCGGGGCGGCGGAGCCCGACGCTGCCCCTGCAACTGGAGGAAGCGTGCAGGCCGCAGCACAAAACCCTGGGAGCCCCGCTAATGAGCTGAGGACAGAACCAACGTGCTCCAGAAATAGCTCGTGTGTCGGCCTCGAAGCTGTGCACAGAACTGTCCCCGGAGGGGGCCTCACCTCCAGTTTTAATGCCCGAAAAGACGCCAGGGCAAGGGCTTCCCATGGACCAGGGAGGGGCAGCAAGGACTCAGAGGGCCAGACTGTAGGCTGTGTGGGGAGCCCGGGCTGCAGGCGGGCGCGTGTGTGCCAGCGTGGGGAGCGCCCGTGGGCTCCAGGCCCATGGACAATGAGGGGCCACAAAGCCACCCCGGGCTTCCATTTGGCAGGACTCTGGTTCACGGTGGTGAAGGAAGCTGGCAGAGGCCAGGCCCTGAGATCGGACCAGATGCTGGACCTCAGTGCCCAGGTCCAGACTCCGTCCCCACACGGATGCTGGGTCCCTGGCAGCCAGGCCAGGCACCCAGGGCATCCAGGAAGCAGTCACAGAGGACATGGCAGATGAGCCGGAAGGCAGCAGCGAGGGGCGGGGAAGCCAGCGGGAGGGCGAGCGGTGTTGGGCAGGGGGATGGCAAGCTTTCTCCCCAGTGCTGTGGGGCCAACTCTTGCTCTGAACGGACTGTCAGCATTAGGCTTGACCCCAAAACAGATCAGCACAGAAACAGGGCCCACACACCAGGCACAAGGGGGGCCCCAGAGCAGCCAGAAAGAAGCAACATGGGCCAAGTCAAGCACCAGACACCCCACCCCCAAAGCACCACAGCTGGATCTCTGACTCCTCCCTCCCTGGCTCCAGGGCTCTGTCCACCATGGGACTTCCCTGCCTCCCCAGCTGCCCCAGGGCTGAACAGAGCCTGTCACATCCGCAGCGGGTCACGCCCTGGGCACTCCCCATCTGTCCTTCATCAGGCAGGCCCTTCTATGGGCCCCCACCATATCTTAGAGAGAAGGCCATCAGGAGGGGACGGCCCAAGCTGTACCAGGCCAAGACCACCCTGGCTTGACCTGGAACCACCTCACACACCAGCACTTCCCTGCACAGGGGTCAGGCAAGGCTGGGGCACTGGGGACACAGCAGGCGACTCACCCCCTTTCCTTCTCCGAATGGAGGCTTGGAATCAAGAAACAGAGCAAAGGGGGTGAGAGGTAGGCTTCGTGATCGGAACCCGGGCCCCAGACCCCACTCCCTTCACCCCATCCCTCCCCTCACCCCTCCCACACCAGGACCCCCAGACCCCTCAACCACAGACCTACACTCCCTACCAGACTGGAGGGGCAAGTCTGTCCAACACCTGACACAGCTCGAAACCCAAGGTGGAAACAACCACAAGCAGAGACATGTGCTTTTGTGTGCATGCACACATACACAAGCAGTCCACACACATGTGCACACACACCTGCATTCCGTGCACACACATTCTTGCAGTCAACACATGCACACGTTTGAAGTCCACACACATACGTATGTGTTTGCAGTCTGTGCACACACATGCTTGTAGCCCACACACACGCATGTGCACACATGATGCCCGGGCATGCCTGCCCACACTTTGTGAGCATCCACCCCACACACACACACTCACACACACACTTGCACGCGTGCACACGTGACTCATACATGCCCACGCTTGTGTGTGCACACTCACACATGTTCACATGCTTGCACAGCCCACTTACATGATTTTCACACGCTTGTGCATGCCCACACCCATGGTCATGTGCACATGCATATCCAGGCATACGCCCACGCACATGCACACACAGACATGTACACACAGGTGGAGATATCTACAGTCAAGGTTTTCAGAGAAAGGGCAAAACCTTGTAAGAGTCACGCTTGGAGGCCACTCATGGCCCCACTGGTCACCCCTGAGCATTCTGCACAGTGTCCCAACCAAGGGCAGGTCACTGTGTGCCGCATCACAGCCAGTCAGAGGCTGCGCACGGGCACAGCACCTGCTCTGGCCTCCTCATCACAAAGGAAAGGGGACCCAGAAGTTCCTGATGGGTCGTGGGAAAGCGGAGGAGCAGGAGGGGACCGGACCCACCAGGGCCCTCACTGGCCTGGGTCTCTGCTGGCCTCTGCAGCCCAGCACGTCCTTGGCTCACGCTGAGTAGACAGGCAGGTGGGGACCGTGACGCACCCCTTCCAGTAGGGCAGTGGGGGTGTCCTGCCCTCCCTCCTCCTACCGCCTATGTGGGCGGGGGGGGGGGGCATTCTCTACATCACCCCTTCCTCTCCATCCTGTTTCTGCCAGTCATCTCACTCCTGCAGGACTCTTCTCCCCAGCACCACCCGGGCATGAACCCCCATTCTTGCCACCAGCTTTTTCTGTCACCTCCCATTTCCCTTCCTTTCCACCTGTCCAGGTCGTCTCCTCCACAGACTACAGGACCCTGAAGGACTCCACCCGTTCTCCACAGTGTGACAGGGATGATGTGGTAATGCTGGCAATGAGCCAGCAAGTCTCATTTCCACTTTTTAACGGCACAGACACTGGGTCGTGGGCTGAGCCCTTCAGCATGTGGGAGGACCCTGACGCTAGCCTGGCTTCCTCAACCCAGGTGTTTCCACAGGTCGACAACAAGGCTGGCGCCCCGCGACGGCTGACTCTGGGGCAGGAGTGGCATCTCTGCCCAGCAGAGCCATGTGAAGAGCCTGGGTCCAGCTTCGACCACAGCTGTGACCCTGGCTCAGTAGTACAGGTGTCCCTTCATCCTCCTTCCCCAGAGTGTCCAGGAAAAGCAGGCGCTGACCTGAGGCTGCGAGAGTCAGCCCCCAGGGAACAGGGCACCCACCGCAGCGGCAGAGGGTGCCCTGGGCCAAAGCAGAGAGGGAGGAGGCTCTGCTGCTCTCTAGTTTCTTCAGACAGAAGCAGCCCAAAGAGCCCCTGGGTCCCCGGATACAGAGCCCAGGTTGCCTAAGTGCCTCCCTGTGCAGAACGGGGAGGATCCCTTCTGCACATGCATCTGAGATGGTTGCAGAGGAGCCCCGCTGGAGGGAGGCTCCTGGAACCAGCCCACCAGAGCCTTGGGAAGGAGTGTTGCCAGTCCCAGCTTCCTAGGGGTATTGGTTTATTGATCAGTTCGGATCCTCCATCGGTGTGATGGATCAGCTCCCCGGGACTGGCTCTGGACCCATGTGGCCCTGGGGCCAGACATCTGCTGGTTTCTCCGCCTCACTCTTGAAGGAACAGGCTTAGCTAGGTACAGAATTTTAGGCGGAAAAGCATTTTCACACGAGACTTGGACGTCATTGTTCCATTGTCTTCTAGCAGCTACTATTGCTGATGAGAAGTCGGCTGTCAGTCTTCCCGTCCTCCCCAAACCATCCAGCCTCTTCCTCGGGTAGTCAGTCCACAGTGCCGCAAAGTTTCGCTGGGACGAGTCTACGTGTAGATTTGTTTCATCTTTCCTTGCTTGGAACTCATACCCCTTCAAACTGGAGTCTCCTCTCCTTTTTCAATTTTGGAAAATTATTAGCCATTTATTCTTCAAACATTGCCCCTTCCCTAGCCTTATTACTCTCCCCGCTGGGACGGCCTCCTCACTGCCCGGTGCTAGCTTCATCTCCTGGGCTCCGTGCTGAATGCTGGGCGCTCCCCCCAGACTCGTCTTCTGACGCACTGGTTTCTTCTTCAGCTGGGTCTGCAGGACAATCCTGTTCGTCCCAGAGGTTTCTGAAACTCAGTGGCTATACATTTTTTTTAAATAACAGCTCTTTAGAAATCCTTGTAAAATCTGCTGTTCTTTATCTTTTTTTTTTCCTTTTGGTACTGCCCTGTTCTTTCACTGTGAATTCTGTTATTTCTCTTAAATGTTGTATTTAGACACTTTATTTGGTCTCTTTCATATTCTTCTGTGATTTTTGGTTGTTTTGATGCTAATTCCAGTTCTTGCCCTCTGATCTAGCTCTCCCACTTCTCAGGGGTCCACAGTCACACCTCCTGGCCGTGTGGAGGCATCAGGACCCTGGCCCCACCCTGAGAATCTGCAGCCGCCCCAAGCCCTTGCAGACCGTGGAGGGGTTTCCTCTCATTCTCCTGGCTTCTTCATTTCTGAGACCCAGGGAGTTCCTGTTCCTTTGTTTTGAACTGATTATTTGTTTTCACATTTTTATTTTATTCGTAGTGCTTATAGAGGAAACCCTGACCATGTCAGCTCAGTCGATCTTCGTGGACACCCTCCACGTTTAACTAAGCTGCAGTCGGGAGCACCTGCTTGGATGGGGCTGGGCCTGGGGAAGAGCCAAGCCTGAAGCCAGGGTCAGGGTCAGGAGTGGGTCAGCTCCCAGCCTAGGGACCAGCGTCAGCGTCCCTTCTACGGCTGGAGCCAGGGACACATCTGGGACTGGGGCTGGGTGTGGACGGCAGGGCGGAGCACGCTGACAGGCACGGGTACCGGGACAGGCCCATGATGGAGACACTGACGGTCACGAACATCAGAACATGGTTACATACAAGTAGACACACCAATGATGAGGCTAGTAACGGTCACAGAACTCGAGACACTCCCACGAGGAGGCCACTGGGAGCCATCAGGGTCACACTCACAACATGCTCCCTCTAAGCCCCGACGCACTACACCCCCGAGAGCCTGGGCTACCACCGTGCCAGCAAGGTCTACGCTGCCCATGAGGTTGGCCGCTCACTGGGACTGCCCTGCTTATTAACCAGTGAGCGGGCAGGTGCTGAGAGAGGGTCACATAACTGCCGAAGCCTCACAGCCAGTGCCCAGCAGAGCTGGGGGCAGAGCCCAGGGCCCCCGACCCCTGCCCACTGCTCTCTCGGATGAAGGAAGAAGCCCAGACGGACGGAGAGCCCAGGCAGCACCAGCACACACATGCAGACTCGCTGGCAGGCCCGCAGCCGCCACAATCCTGGCTGTCCCGCTGTCTGTCTCCAGCTCTCCAGGCTCTCACCCCATCCACAGGACTGTCGTCCCCCTCCTTACCTGCCCACTCCAGCACCCGCCCATTTGCCTATGGGGTGCTGTCCATCTGTCTGTCCTTCCTGCCCTCTGCCTCGACCTGGCTTTGGCCCCAGCTCACTCCACCTGGCCTCCCCCCAGCAGGCTGCCCACTTCCTCTCACCCCCGCTGCTCACCAAGTTCCTCCAGCTCAGCTGTCATGGACTTGGAGCGCAGGGTCAGCGTGGTGCTGGGGGCCCTCTTGGGGGGCGGCGGGGCTGCAAAGAAGAGGGAGGCCTTGGACCTCCTGTCCAGCAGCAGGCAGCGCGGCGTGGCCAGGTGCAGGTGCCACTTGCGCTCCACTGCCTGGATCTCCTCGTACTCCCGCGAGGACGCGTCGCACTGCGCCAGGATCTTGTTCAGGCTGCGACTGGATGCAAACTTCTTCATGGTGCTGGGGGCTCGGGGGTGCTGAGGGGCGCGCTGGGCTGGGGCGGGCGGGGCCTCAAAAGGTGGTCCGGGGCCCCAGGCGGGGTGGCAGTGTTGGCCAGCTCCCACCTGAGTGCCCACCAGGTCGGCTCCGAGGGCTGGGCAGGGGGCACCAGAGCCATGGGGTGGGGGCTGGGAGGGGTCCCCAGCAGGCTGGGCGTTTGCTGCTCCAGAGCTCCCCCAGGCCCTGGGGGCCACTGCCCCTCAGGGGGCCAGGGTGTGGTCAGCCAAGCGGGGGCCTGGGCCTGCCCGGCCAGCACAGCCTCCTGGGCCCAGGCTGGGCCGCGACATCGCGCGAGGAGAAGACGCTCTTCCTCTTCCCTCAGGTGCCACCTCCCCCTTCCCTCCGACAATGAGCGGAAGGCAGCGTCAACCTCACAGTTGCTATGGCAACCCCGGCCTCCAGGCAGCTGCTGGCAGTGCAGGGAAACAGGGCTCTTCCACACCAGGGGCTGGTGGGGGAAGCCGGGGATGCCAGGAAGCTGGGGGCGGGATCTGAGGAGGGGCGACCTGGGGTCAGGGGCCAGAGGCTGGGTGCCAGGGAGGCCTACTCCCAGCAGGCACGGGGAAGGCACCCAGGCCACGGATGCGGGCGTGTCACCCAGGTGCAGGCATCTGGTGGCAGCAGCCTGGGGCCCAGGGTGGGCCGAGGAGCACAGGCCCGGGGCCCGGGGTCTCAGGTCAGGAGCTGGAGGGGAGAGTCTGGGCATGGGGGTCTGAAGCCTGACGCCTCACCTCTGCGCCGAGCCCCATCTTCTTCCGGCTTCCTGGTCACCGACACGACCTTCATGACGAGCCGGTTCCCGCCTTGGCGGATCAGAGCCACCACCTGCTTGTGCCCGACCTTCACCACGTTGACCCCGTTCACCTGGGACAGACAGGCAGGCGGCAGGGGGTCCTGGTGTGTCCCCCTCAGGCTCCGGGTCAGCGCCCCACCTGGCTGCACGGGCGGGCGAGGGTGAGCCTCACCTCGATGAGGAAGTCTCCCGTGCGCAGCCCGGCCCTCCAGGCCACGCCCTCCACATCCACCGACTCGAGGTACTGCAGCGCGGGGAAGGCTGGCGTGGGGGTGAACTCCTCGATGGGGGTCTCTGCTGCGGGGGGGGGGCGGGGCAGTTAGGGAGCCGCTTCACCAGTGTGTCCAGGTACAGGCGGCTGCCACAGAGCCAGAGACCACTCAACACGCCCAGCAGACCGTGGTCAGAGTGGCCTGGGGTGGGACCTGCCCAGGGCCAGAAGAGCCAGCCCCGGAATCCAGGACACATCCCTCCGAGACACCAGCAGGGCCCCACGCACTGGGCACACCAGCAGAGACCCTGGACGTCCCAAGTGGGGGATGCAGGGACATGCAGTGAGACGTTCAAACCCAGGCACAGGGTCGGGGACAGTCACAGCAGAGGGATGAGGAGGGGCAGGGCTGGAAGGAAAGGGGCGTGGCGGAGGACGGGGTGGGGCTTGCACAGGGGTCGGGGTGACAAGGGGCAGGGGTCAGGGCAGGCAGGGAGGAGGGCAGAGGGGATGCCCCTCGAGGTTTGTGGTCCCTGCCGACGTGACGGCAGCCCCACCCACACTCTCGCCAACCCCACCCTTTGTTACCTTTGGCCCCCCGAAGCACGAAACCAAAGCCCTCATGGTCCCGTTTCTGCAGGACGGCCACCTTGTCGTCAATGACATAATCACTGGTGGAGGAAGTGTGGAGGGGTGAGGAGGAGCCTGTGGACAGCTCAGCTGGTCAGGCTGCCCCCACGTGGGCCCAGGCACGGCCCTCAGACATGGCCCTGCCCTTGGAGCTGCTCTCAGACTGACCCAGGAGGGCAGCAGACAGGGGAGGGCCGGGGCCACTGCCTGGTCCTCTGACCTCTTCACCCCAGACCTCCCGGCCGGCTCTCGGCCCCCCTCCACTTGCCCGCCTGCCCTGCTCCCTCCACTTGCTCCACCTCCCTCCACCTGCCCAGCCGCCCCGCCCGTACCTGTGTGAGGTGAGGCTGTCATAGGAGCCCACTGTGTAGTGGCGGAAGAGTCTCTTCGTCCGGTCCTCCCGGGTTTCTGGGGGATTCAGTTGCGGGTGGAGGGTCACATCCTCCACGTGGCCTGGACTGGCCCTCCACCCTTGTGGCCACCGGCTCTGCCCACACACACCCCTGGCCTGGCTGAGCCACATGGAAGTTGCTGGGGAGGGGAGACTCTGGGTCCTGGGGTCAGAGGGCTGAGGGGACCACGTGGGACATTCTGGCACCTGGAGGCAGGAGGGGAGGGTGGTCTTGCCCCAGTGTGTGGGGCGGACCGCACGCGGCTGGGGCCCCAGACCTCCCAGCAAAGACGGATGTGTGCGTGTGGCCCACAGTCTTGCTGCGCTCACAAGCGTGCCTGTGTACCTGCATGTCTGTGTGTGCATGAAAAGTCGTGTGCCCGCGTGCACTGCCACGAGGCCATGTATGTCCTCAGTGAGCCCCTCTCAGGGCCCATGGATGCTCGACCTCATGGGCTGCCTCGCTTGGGTCCTGCCCTGAGTGCACCAGCAGTCCTGGTGCTGGGGGCTGGGTCCCCCGCCCTGTCGTCACTGCATCGCACAGAGCTGTGTCCCATCTGTACTCGACCTCAGTGCCCTCGAAGCCCCTGCAGAGGCGGCCCGCTGTCTCCCCCAGACTTCCTGCAAGCCCGCAGGTTCTCTCCGGCGCACACGCCAGCACAGCCTGCCCCACTCCGGGCTCCCTTCTGCTGCCCCCGGCCTCTCGGCACCTCTCTCTGCAAGGGGGTTCCCCCAGCATTGTTCCACCACCACTCGCCCCTCAACTCCTCCCTTGTGCTCTACTGCTCCAGCATGTCTCAAGATTAATTTGTTAGTTCCGAGTTTACTGGGCACCTACTGTGTACCAGGCACTGTTTGTTTCAGGCTCTGAGAATTCAGCAGAGGACAGAACAAAGCGCTTGCCCCACAGAGTTCACACCCTATTCACAGGGAGAGACGACAGACGAGAGCTGGTAGGGGTCGAGAGAGAGCAGGGCGGAGCACAGAGAGAGTTCACAGCTCTAGGGGGCCATGTGAAGGTCGCCCCAGGAAGAGACAGCTGAGCAAAGGCACAGGCCACGAGGCGGCTGCCACAGAGGACGTGGGTCAGGCACTCGGGCCAAAGCCCACTGGCCACTGGCGTGTTCCAGGGACGGCGAGCAGCCCGAGCCACGGGACAGAGGCAGTGAGAGAGAAAGGTCGGAAACGTGACCACAGGAGAAGCTACGGGTTTTGATGCCCTGTCTCTTCCACCACGCGTGAGCCCCGTGTGGGTAGGGCCACGTCTCGTCTATTTCTGTGATCCGAGCACCTAGCGTAGCACCTGGCACACAATGAGCACCCCCCATGCTGGCTGGGAGGACAGATGGGCAGACATCTGGCTGGGGGTGGTGAGCAAAAGAATGCATGATGGATGGCGGGAAGGATGGGTGGAACAAGAGACGGAGGAAGGGATGGACAGAGAGCAGGAGGGATGCATAGAGGGGTCAAAGGGCAGCAGGTGCATCAACAAGTGGGGAGGAGGACTGAGTGGTGTGACGGAAAGGGGCACCTACATTGGTGGATGGATGGAAGGAGAGATGGACACACAGATGAATGGTGGGTGGCTGGCCGGACAGATGAACAGATGAATGGACGGGCAGGAGGGCTGTATGGATGGGAAGATGGATGGATGAACGGATGGGTCAGTCAGCGGGTGGATGGATGGGTGGATGGACAGAAGGATGGATGGACAGATGGATGGGCGGGTGGGTGGAAGAAAGGAAGGAGGCACTGGGTGCACTGCCTGTCGGGATGGGTTGATGGATGCGCGGATGACGCCAGGATGAGTGGGTGAGTCAAAGGGTAAGTGGAGACAAGAGCAGGTGAAGCAGAGGCTGGATGGGAAGGAGAAAGCTCCCCGAGCACCAGCAGACACAGACATCAGGAACAGCATTGGTCTGGGTTTCAGGGCCCTGCCACCAGCGCATGTCCTCAGTAAGTCAGCGGTCCCCTGTGAGCCTCTCCTCACGGATCAGGAGAACAAACCGTGGAGGGTCTCCTAGGTTCCGATGGCCTGCGATTCCGTCACCATGGCACCCTCCCCTGTGCTGACCTGCTCTCTCCTCTCTGGCCACACACTGCCTCTCAGGACCAGGACCCTCGGGATGCCCCTGCACCCGCCATCCGGGCCAGGCCTCCTCACCACCCAGGCTGTGTGACAGGCCCTCCCCACCTCCACCACACCCTTCTCACCTCGACCCAACTACAGCCACATGCACGGCGCCGGCCTGCAAAGGGACCCCCAACTCCACCGTTCCCTGGCCTCCCATTTTTAGATTTTGTCGACCAAACAAATTGTATTTATTACATAACACAAATTCACTTCCCAGTTTCATTAATCAGACACATAAAAGCCAGCCAAAGTGAAAACACGCAGCATGACCCCCCCAAGTACTGGAAAGAAAGGCAGGGCGGCAAGGGGGCGGGGGAGGGGGAGGCCGGCTGCGGAGCCACAGCTTTCCAGGTGTCCTAGAAGCAGCCTGGCCGCTCCCCCATCACCGTCGCTCAGCTTGCTCAGCTTGCTCAGCCACAGCAACGGCTCCCTCACCCATGCTCCAGGCAAGGGCTGCAGGATGCCCCTCGCTGCCGCCCCCGGGCATCGCCCTGCCCCGAGTGCTGGCACACCATCCCCTCCTGGCCTCTAAGTCCCTCTCTGTCCCCACTCCAGGCTTAGAAACAGATCTTTCTTTGGATCCAAGCCTGTTGGAAGCAGGTGCTCATTCCTGGGCTGCCTCTGGCACAACCCAGCCCCTGGGTCCCGGATCAGACTCTGTCCAGAGCAGCTGGCAGGCCCAGTCTGCACTGAGGGCAGACATTACTCCCCTATCCTGGCAGGCAGCTTCCAAGGGCCTCTCCCTCTCAGTCCATGCACGAAATGCTCCGCCCACCCAGGTACCTCCTGACATTCTAGCAGGTGACAAGCCCCAAAGCCACCCCCATCTAGGAACCCTGCAACTGCCCAAGGCCTCCAGCTCCCGAGCCAAGTGCACCGAGTGCACTCTCCCTTCTCCAAGGCTCCACTCCACCCTGCCCACCCCTGGCCGCCACCTCCACCTGCCCTCCTGGCCCTCACCCCAACCTGGAATGGCCTGCACACTCAAGATGACACCCGTCTCCTCCTGCCACACACTCTGGTCCCACCATCGTCCTCCTGGATCCACAGCCACCCAACGGGCCTCACACCCCACCCCAGCCCCGCCACCTGCCCTGCACCCACGGGGTTCACTCGCCCAGAGTCCGTGGACAGTGTTGGCCCCAGCACAGACCCTGCAGCCACTGCCAGCGTCACAAAGAAGACTCTGCCCCCTGGGCCGCAGGACCAGCCCTCCTAGAAATGGAGCAGCACCCACTGTCCTCACTCTAGGACCAGCTAGGACAAGTCGATTTCTGTATGTGAAGAGCTTAAAAGCACACCAGCACTAGGGCGCTGTCTGGAGCATGCTCGGTGCCAGCACGTGTGGGGCCGAAATGCCACGCTGCCCTGGGACACCGGCTGTGCGGTGCCACCGCCACCTGACTGGCTGCAGGGCGTCTTGTCATCCTCCAAGGCTCAGCTCCAATGCCTCTGCCCTGAAGCCCTCCTCACCCTCAGCCAACTCAGGGTGTGACCTGCACACGCACCTGCCTGGCTCACACCTGCGGCCCGGCCATATGCAAATGTCTAGTGTAACCACCCTGGCACCACCGCTGTGCCCACCCCCCCAGACAGGGCCTGACACACATCGGACAACTCCCATACTGTTCCTGGGTTCCAACTCCATTCCTGCCCTGCCAGCCCTGCAGCCACAGGCCTCAAACAAGGCCCTTCGCTGCCCACCCCGGGTGGGGCAGAGCCACTCTCAGCTCAACAGGTCTGGAGGCCCCACCTCCCCCCCCCTCCCCTCCCCATCAGGTTGGCACCAAGGCCCCAAACCCCGGAATCACTTCCCACCTGCACAGGCCGTCCCACCAACCCTCCACAGGCACACGGCAGGGGGTGTGTCCCTGCCACACTCTCAGCCACCTGGAGAAGGCAGGGCAGGGAACGGCCAAGCACACAGGTAAAGGTACCTGCTCAGGAGCAGGTCAGTGGCCACACTCCGCAGGGGGCAGGAGTCCAGGCCACACAGGGGTGAGCTCTCCCCCAGAAACTCTCACACCAGGTTTGGAGGGCCCGAGCCCTGTGAAGAGAAGGGGCCCGGAACCCTTGCTCCAGAGATACCGCTGGTGACCCCTGCTGGCCACCACTCAGGAGAGGACTCCCTGCCCCACCAGCCATCAGGCCTGGGGACTGAAAAGAAACCCTTTGCACTGCCAGGACCCCCTCAGGCCGCAGCCGCCAGAGGGGCCCTGCCTGGAGGCCAAGGCCATCCCCAACTGTGCCCCCAGCCCCTCCAGGCCCAGCTGGCCTCATTTCCTCTTGGCGGATCTGGACCTCCCTGCACTGCCCACCTGGACAATCTGTCCACTTTGGAAACACATCTCTTTTCTCACGCTGACCTCATTGCCTGTCTGCCAGCCACGCGGGAATCATGCACCCCACGCACCAGTGTTTCTATGAGGGTCGCGTGTGGGGAGTGTGTGGTCACTGGGAGGCACACTCGGCACCCGCAGACTCGAGCTCACACGTGTGTGTCCTGTGGGCACATCACACACGTCTCCGCTGCTGTGAAGTGTCCGTACGCACGTGCAGGGTGTGTGCGTGCTGTGTGTCTGCCGGGCACACGGTTTGCCTCACTCCAAATGTGTGTCTGAGTGTTACCCTTGGCTTTTCTCTGAACGTCCACCTGGATCCGGCTCCAAGAGAGTTCAAAGGGGAGCGAGGGAGCAGCCCAGGGAACATGAGGGTCACTCACCGTGCCGTGCGTCATACTGCCTCATCTGCACCTCCTCCACGCAGTCGGCCGGGAACCAGCCTGTGCGGCCTTTCACGGTCCCCTCCCAGAAACCGCCCTCCCCAATGCTGAGCACTGGGGGGACAGAAGCCAGAGAGGCGGTCAGGTGGGAGCAGGCACCAGGAGCCCACTCCCCACCCCCTCTCCCACCACCACCTCAGGCTAAGGTTCTGCCCGCCCACCCGGCACCCTTTCTCTGGTCCCTCCCTTCACCCTCCCGGCTTTTTCCCTGGAAAGATTTCGGGATCCACAAGGAACAGAAACAAACAGATGGGCACAGCACAGGATGGGCATGTGAGGGACAGAGACACCCAGATGGACAGACTCGAGGGGGCAGGAGGCAGAGGCAGGGGCCAGAGCTTTGCTCCTGCCCTCCTGGGGCCCCTCCTCCCACCCATCCTGCTGTTGCCCCTCCCCGGGGGCCAAGCACTCAGCATCGCTGCCTGTGGCCAGCGGATCAGGCCACAGATGGACCAGGGAGGTCTGACCCCCAGCTGCTCCTCCCTCAGGCTCCCGCGGACACACAGCGCCCACGAGGACAGGCCCCGGCGATGTAGAGAACCCAGGCTGAGAGGAGCCTGTCTCGGCTCCGGGGCCCCAGAGCAGAGGAAGCCAGTGACAGAAGCGCTCCGGACAAGCAGACACACACACACTGGTCCCAGACACCCCACGGTGGCCCAGGGCCCCCACAGAGCACAAGGATTTCCAGCGAAGAAGTCTCAGAAGTGACATAGGAACCCCATAATTATAAGGAACTCTGTAGTGGGATGGGGTCCTCGGAACACACAGAACCCCAACGACACCAGTCCGCGTGACACAGAAACGGCCCCAGACGAGGCAAGCCTGTGGTGTCACAGGGAACCCATAATGACAGAGGGTGGGTAGGAACCCCATAAAGAGAGACACCCCTCCCTGACACGGAGCCCTTCACAGCGACACAAGGAATCCCCAGCGGCAGATGCATCCCATAATGAACACCGTGGCTCCAGTGCCCAGGGAGACCCCAAAATGGCATCGGTCCCCGCACGATCGCGGCGCCCCGGCCGGAGCCCCCGCGACCCCGCCCCCCGCGCCCCTCACCCTTCACGGCCTCGCCGCGGTGCAGCGGGATCTCGCCTTCGCCCTGCGGGCTGTGCGCCTTCACCGCGATGAACTTGCGGCCGGGGACTGCGCTGTAAAGTTTCCGCTTCGGGCCCCGGGGCGGCGGCGCGGGGGGCGCGGGGGGCGCCGGGCCGGGGCCGGGCGCGGGGCCGGGGCCGCCGGGGCCGCCAGGCCCGCTCGGGCTGTAGACGAACACGTAGGTGACGGACGCGATGCCGGGGGGCAGCGGACACGCGAAGCCGGCGCCCGGGGCCTCCATGGCGCGCGGCCCGGCCCCGCCGCCGGCCTCACCGCAGCCGCCGCAGCGCCCGCTGCCCGCCGCCCGCCGCCGCCCGCCCGCCCGCCGGGGGCCCGGCCCGGGGCCGCTCCATGGGCCGCGCCGCCGCGCCCGGCCCGCTCCCGCCAGCGCACGAGCCGCGCCCGCTCAGGGCTCCGGGACCGCGGGGCTGCGCTCCCGGGCGCGCCGGGCTCGCTCCATGCCGCGGATCTCCGCGCGCCCCGCCTCCTCCGCGGCCCGACTCCACCCTCTGCGGGCGGTGGTGGCCGGCCTCCCCGCCTCCTCCTCGGCCCCCCCCCCGCGCAACCCCACGGGGGGCAGGCTACGGGGCGAGGGGACTGCGGTGCTAGGAGGGCGGAGGGGTGTCGTGCACAGGAGGGCGGGGAAGGGGAGGCGGGTCTCGGTCGGAGCGACCAGGTGGGACCCGGGGGCGGGTTGGGGGAACACTGGTGCGCTTCAGGAGCGGAAAAGCCGCCTGGATAAGGTTCCATCGCTGAGCGGGTCTGTGTCCCCCACCCCACCTCCGCCCCCGCTCACATCTGACCGCTGCCATGTGTGGGGCACCTGAATCCCCCTCCAGACCCGTGTCCTCTCCTCCTTGGACAACTGCCCCTGAGGCCCACACACACTTGTGTTGACCCCCCGACCCGGCCTGCTGTCCCCACCTGGGCAGCAAACCTGAGGCCTCAGTCCTCCACTGGTGCCCTGCTCAAGAGCCTGCACTGGCTCCCCAGTCCCTGAGTGGGCCGGGTCCACGCTCTCAGCCAAGAGTGAAGCTCTGCGGGGCTGAGAATCAGCTCCAGTCCCGTCACGCACTTGGTACCTTCTTGTCCCTCCTCCCGCTGCTCACGATGGCGTGCCCACCATCTGGGCTATTCTGATCATGCCATTCCAGCCAGCTGTGCTGTCTCTCGGCCACAGACCCACCTTTCTCTACCCTGCTCTCTGATGCTGGCGGACACTCTGGGGCCACATTTCTGGGGGACTGGGGGCTCTGTGCCAGGCTTTCCCAACAGGGGGCACAAGGGGAGCCCCTACCTCCAGGCCCCCCAGTCAGCTTAAATGCCACTTTCTCTCCTAGGACCAAAGTGGTCTCCCCTCTGGAAACCCTCTCCTTCCAGATGCACCCCACTGCCTCAGCCCTCTCCTGGCCACTCACAGGGCAGCTCTCCCCGGGACCCCTGCCTACCTAACTGCTTCTCAGCTTTAGGCCCAGCTGCCCAAGTCCTTCTGAAACCTTCAGGACCTTGTGCTGTCGGTTCCCACCACTCCGGGCAACCTAGGCAGCTAAATGTTCGCATTAAAATAATACGGATAATTCTGCCATCCTCACAGAGCAGTGAGCCGGAGCCCCACACAGAGGGTCTTGATTTTGTGCTTGCTGAAAGGTGAATGGATGCACAAAAAAATAAACGAAAGCAGGGCATCCTCACAGCTCCTACGCAGGCGCCACTCTCTGCAAAACTGAGCCACCCAGAAGCTTGTTCCTCTCGCCACTCGACCATCCCACCCTCAGGAAAATCCATGGGCATGCAAAGGCTTCAGGAAGAACCAATACGATCTGGGGCAGGACAGACGGCCTTGGAGTCTGGGCAAGACACACAGACAGAGATGGCGTCAGGAATCAAGACTGCGTGAGCGGGGACAATGGCAAGGGACAGGCCCCTGCTGCACCCCAACCCTCCACGGGGCGCCCGAGCCAGGGCCCTTCTCTAAAATCCACCCTAACAGAGCACAGCCTCACGCAGGGTCAAGGCTGAGATGATACCATCCAGCTGTCATCACAAAAACAGGGTGCTGCTTGTGTGACTGCCTCTCAGTGGCGTGCCCTGAGTACCTTCCCTGTGACTGAGCGCTGGGGAAACGAGGAGGCAGGGATGGTGCTTCCTGCCCTCCAGGTGCAGGGAGGGGAGAGGCCTGCGCCAGCGGCTGTGGCTGGCCCGCGCTGTGGGTCAGGGGCTCCCAGCTGGGACCGCTCACAGGCCCAGGTTTCAGAAGGCTTCCAGAAGGAAACAACTTTGGAAGAATTAGTCCTGCTCACTTATAAGTAGGGACTAACCCTAACCCCAGGCACAGAGGGGTTGGCTGACCTGTCCAAGGCTATAGTCAGCAGGTGCAAAGACTCGACCCACTGTCTGTGGAGCTGAAGCCCGGCTCCTGCTTCCCCTCCATGGCCATGACGACCCATGGCTCCGGCCGGGCTCTCCGCCCTGCGTCCTGGGGATGCCACGCCCCTCACATGCCCCTAGTTCTCTGAGTCCCGTCGCTCATGCTGACCAGACCCTCTCCTCCCAGCATGCTTCCTCAGCCGCCCCGTCCCCAAGGCAAGTCCAGCTCCAACCACAGAGTAGCATCAGGGAGCCTGCCCCGGGCCACTGCACCTTCTTTCCTTCCCACCCAGGGATGTCCCGCTGTGGGGCTTGGGGCCCCTTCCCAAGCCTGAGCCCCCCACTGCACAGGTGCTAGACGCCATCCTCTGCCGGCCTTGTGCTGACTCCCTCAGCATTGGTCCTGGCACCCCACCCTCCCAGGTCCTGCCAGGGCCCCCAGCGCCTCCTACCTGATGTTGCTCTGGCTGCCCCTGCCTGCGTCAGGGCCACCAACGTCCTTCTCTTGGCCACCATCCCGGTCCCGGTCTTTCTCCTCCTGCAGACGCTGGAGCAGCAGCTGGTGGGGGAGGCTTCGCAGCGAGGGTCCTGGAGAAGCTGCGGGCTGCCCCTCACCCTTCAGGTTGACGTCACTGGCTGAGCGCTGCAGGGGCCGTGGGGAGGCCAGACCACTGGGGCCGGCCAGCCGCCGCCGCTTTGCATAGCTGGGGGTTTCCCTGAATGGAACTGGAGAGGGGGCACACGGTGAGGCTCCGGGCAGCCAGAGGGGGTGACCACCTTGTCCTGGTTTGCCTGGGCTTTCCAGATTTTAAAACTAAAATCCTATGTCTAGGGAACTGCCTCAGTTCCAAGCAGACCAGGACAGTGGGCCGCCCAGTCTAGACCCGTAAAGGCTGGCAAACTTTTATAAAAAGCCTGAGTCGCCGTGCCAGACTTTGTGAGCCGCACACAGCAGTCTCTGTCGCAGGACCCAGCACTGCCACCACAGCACAGCAATGGCCACAAACGGTGTGGAAGCAAATGGGTGTGACTGAGTGCCAATAAAACTTTATTCAAAAAGCAGATGAGGATTAAGAGAACATGACCCAACCATATGCTATTTACGAAAGAGCGACCTTATTTCCAGACACAAGTAGGTTTTAAAAAGTAAAATAAAAAGACATAGAAAGATATTTCATGTAACCAGTAACCAAAAGAGATCTAAGTATCTATACTACTACCAGACAAAATAGCCTTAAAGATAAGAAGTGTCACAGGAGACAGAGAGCATTATATAATACAAGTGTTGACTCATTAATAGATTGACCACTGCTAACGTGTATTCACTGAACAACAGAGGACCAAACGAAAACACGGAACAAACATCGCCACGTTTGGAGAAGCAGACAGTTCTACGGTAAGAATCCAACACCTCACTTCCAATAACAAATAGAATATCTGGAGACAAGATCAATAAGGACATAGAAGACTTGGATCGATAGACCTAACAAGAGATAGACAGGGTCTGGCACAAATAATGCCCCTTTCTGATTACATAAAAACATTTGATTATGAAATTGAAGCACGCAGTTCGGTAACATAACACCGTCACACTCAAGCACACCGTGTGACACCGGAGGTTCAATGTTCGCGTTGCCGTCTGTCTCATGTGAGACAGCCGTGCACCACACTCAGTGGCACCACTTCTGCCGGACCCTGTGTCTGTGTCTGTGTGGACACGGGGGCCGGGGAGAGGGGAGAACACTCCACAAAACAACGGTGTGGCACCACCCTTCTCAAACGCACAGGGAACACCCCCAGGAGAGACCGAAGGAAGGCTCAGTGAATTTTAAAAGACTAAAAGTATACAAAGTATCTTCTCCAATGGAATGAAACTAGAAATCAAGTACAGAAAAAAAAACCCTTGAAAATTCACAAATACGTCTTAATTAAACACAACTTTAAATAACCAATGTGTCAAAGTAGAAATCACAAGGAAAACTAGAAAACACTTTGAGAAAACGAAAGCTATACACAGCTTTCACAACGTACCAAAACTTACGAGATTCAACAAAGGTGTAAGAGGAGCAGTTATAGCTGTAAACAGCTACATTTAAAAAGGAGACAGGTCCAACTCAACATCCTAATTACACGTCTTAAGAAACTAGAGAAAGAGAAGCAAACCAAACCCAAAGCTAGCAGGAGGAAGGAAACAATAAAAGTTAGAGATAAATGAAATAAATAGAAATACAGAGAGAATCAATGAAACCATAGTTGTTTCTTTGAAAGTATCAGCAAAATTGATAAAACTTTAACTAGGATAACAATAAGAAGAAAGGATGGACACAAATAACTAAAATCAGAAATAAAATGCACAGTTACTACCCATCTTGCAGGTTGCAAGGGCACACGAGAGAACACGGTGACGATTAAATGCCAGCAAACAGGTAAGCTAGATGAGGTGGACAAGCTTCCAACACCGACTCAAGAAGCAACAGAAAGTCTAAACAGGCCCATAACCAGCGCAGAGACTGGATCAATAATCACGAATCTCCTGACACAGGAGAGTCCAGCATCAGACAGCATTACCGATTAATTCTGTCAAACACTGAAAGAACTAACACCGACCCTCTTCAAACTGTTCCCAAACACGGAGAGGAAGGAGCCCTCCCCAGCTCACTCTGGGAGTGACCAGGAGTCGGCCGAGGGCTGAGCAGGCAGCTCCACAGAAAGAACACCAGTGGCCAGGGCGGACGCTCAGCACGCTCGGCCGTCGGGAAACGCAATCTGAGAACCACAGTGAGATATCGATTCACACTGATCAGAATAGCTGGATGTTTTTTTTTAAAAACTGATAAGAACAGGTGTTGGCAAGGATTTGACGAATTTAGAGCCCTCCCACATTGCTGGTGGAAGTGTAAAATGGTGGAAAACAATCTGGTTGTTCCTCAAAAACTTAAATATAGAATTACCGTCACGTGACCCAGCAATTCCACTCCTGAGTACACAGCGCAAAAGAACTGAAAGAAGGCATTCAAGCAGACGCTTTTCACACACGCTCACATGCTCACAACAGCCAAGAGGCAGAACCCTTCCAAGTGTCCGTGAAAGACGCCGGCAGAAACAAGGAGCCGCACCCACAAACTGGGGCAGCCCTCGGGGCGTGAAGAGGGGCGTGGCAGCGACGTGCTACAGTCTGGATGAGACCCGAGACCCCGAGGGCCGCACACCGCGTGGGTTCTGTTCCCGCAAGATATCGGGGCGGTCAGGCCGCGCAGGGAGGAAGCGTGCTCACGGCCGGCCCGGGTTGAGAGAGGGGAATGTGGGCTCACTGCTGGATCTCACAGGGTTTTCCGTGCGTAAAAACGTTCTGGAATGCAATAAAGTTGGTTGTACAACATTGGGAAGGCACTCAATATCCCTGAATTATTCAATTTAAAGTAGCTCATTTTACATTACGTGAATCTAATTTTAGGTGAAATTTAAATCCTCAATTTTAAGGCCTCAATATAAAAACAAAACAGCAGCCCGGAGCCTGGGTTGGGCCTGCCAGGCACTGGTCCCGGAGCCCCGCCCCAGACTCCTGCTTCGCACGCTGGGCCTCGTGAGGGACGCAGGCTCTCGGGCACCACCAGACCCTCGGAGCCAGCCGTGACCCCGACGTGAGCAGCGCTTCCCCAGGGCCCCGGCCCGAGCACCGTGGGACACGCATGCGAGAGCCAGCGCTCGAAACTGTGCAGAGGGCGGGGAGGGCTGCAGGTGGCCCCAGGTGGCAGCTCTGAGGCTGGGGCCCTGCTTCAGCCTGCTGCTCTGGAGGGGCAGGTGGGGCTGCCAAGAGGCTTTGAGTGGCCTGTGCCCTGGGGTTGACAGGTCCCAGCCTAAGGGAGAGGAAGGGGGTGGGCTGGAGGAACCTGCTCCGGCTCCTCCTCTGCATGAGCCCCAACAGGGTCCCTGGGCTGGGATGGGACAGAGCAATCGCGTCTGTCACTGAGGGGGTGCTCCTGCAGCGACGGGGTGCGGACCGGGTGGGGGCGATATGCACAGACCCCTCCACCGCCTAAGTCTGAAGACAGGCTCTGAGGCACGCCGCTGTGCCTCAGTTTCCTCCTCTGTGAACACAGACCAGCAATCGTGCGTGGGGTGCTAACAGGGTGAGTTAAGATAATGGGTCCCTGGCCGGGTGGCTTGGTGGGTTGGAGCATCCTCCAGCACACTGAAAGATCGCTGGTTCGAGTCCCGGTCAGGGAATGCGCCTGGGTTGCGAGTACAGTCCCTGATCCGGGGCTTCATACAGGAGGCAACCGATCGATGTTTCTCTCTCACATCAATGTTTCTCTCTCTCTCTCTCTCTCCCCCTCCCTTCCCGTCTCTCTAAAATCAGTAAGTGTGTCTTCAGGTGAGGACAGACGAACAACAGGGTTCATAGTAAACGCCCACGATGACATCACCCCGCAGCTCAGGGTTGCACCCTGCACCCCTAGCAAGTTCAACAAGCAGTAGGTGGCGGTCACGGCGCCCCCAGGAGCCTGAGCATCTCTGTCCACACCCCAGAAATGAGAGGTGGGGGGGCCTTCCCATGCTCAGCCAGGGTCCGGCGAGCCCCTCCCTCCAATCAGAGGGACCGAGGCTGTGGCCGAGCCTCACAGGAGGGCTGAGGTAAAAGAGCAGATGCAAATAACCATAAAAGTCCCCTTTTGCTCAAGAGGACTGAAGGCACAGAGGCCCTCAGCAGCTCCCCCGCAGCCAGATGACCACAAGCAGAAAAGACACCCCGCCCGTCCACAGGCCCAGGTGCTCCCGGCGACAACACGCAGGCCCAGCCAGCCTGGAACTGCCTCCTGCCCCTCACTCCAGCCTCAAGCTCCTCACCGCTGTCCCCGCTGGCGCTGGGCCCCACCCCTGCCCGCTGCCCTCAGCTGGTGCTGCTGCCCTGGACCCTCCCACACCCTGGACCTGCCACTGGCTATCACAATGTGCACCCCCCCTGGGGCATCAGAGGCCCACAGCCAAGCCTTCGTGGGAGGTCCACTCCTGGGAGGCCCTACAGAAAAACGTCTGTAACCACGAACATGGTATTAATCTCCACCCCCGGCCAAAGTTCAACCCCAGCCCTGACGGTAACCTCGAATCAGAGCTGAGAAGGTCCTGACCCCAGGGCCAGCCCCAGATCTCAGCTCTTCACTGTCGCTCCGATTGGAAAGTGGGGCCTGGGAGTCTGTGCTCCAGACTGAGCCAAGGGGGGGGGGGCACATCTGGGTCGACCAGGGCACGACCAGGGCACGGGAGCTGAGGAGGGAGCCCCTCTGTGGCCAGGCGCCTGCAGGGGTGGCCTCGGGCCAGAAAATACTCTTTTCAGAAAGAGAGACACACCCACTCCTGGGGCCCCAGGCACCCCACACCGGGGCAGGATAGCAGGGTTCCCAGGACAGGCCCCAGACCAGCCCCACACCCACCAGCGACCTGGGAGTGTCTGGGACCTCCCTGAAGCCACCTGTGACCGCTGTGCCCACCCTCCTTCCTGCCCGGGAGTCGAGACTAGGTGGCTCGTCCTGCTTTTTCTTCTGGGACGAGTTGCGCACGCACCAGGCCCCGAGGACAGCACCCCCATCCCCGCAGGTTTCCTTGTGAGCACACTGAGGTGACCTTGTCTGGAGGAGGTGCACTGTGGCCACTGAACCCAGCTCATGGTCTGGACTGGGGTGGAATCTGAGGGGCAGGAGTCGGCACCCACCGTCCCACATCTCCGGCAGGCCCTTCACATGACCTAACGGCAAGACAAGGCGTGACCCTAACCTCAACCCCTCTCAACCTCAGCCAATACCGAGACCCAGCACTGGCCCCAAATAGCAGCTCTGAGCTAACCATGCCCTTGACCTTGGCCCCAACTCTTTGACCATTCTGCACTGGCCCTTCCCTCAGCATACCCCCTCTCCCTGCAGGGGCCGCAGACAGGCTGACAGAGCAGAGCACAGCTGGCAGCCGGAGCTGGAAGAAGATGCCTAGGCACGGGGGCTCCCTTGTATTGTCCCTAGGGACCCCCGAGAACCCCCCACAAACCCACATTCCGCCCGGACCTCGGTGGGCAGAACTTACCAACGTCCGAGTCTTTGTGGGTCTTGATGACCTCCGCCAGCTCGAAGTTCCCTGCGATGATGGCCACCTGTGGGGGCAGCGGGGAGGCTCAGCGGCACCACCCTCTCCACCCCGCCGCCCGGGGCTCCTCGGGCTCCTGTCTCCTGTGGATCGTGGCCCCGAGCTCGGACCCTGCCCCTGCCTGACCCACCACCCCCATCTGCCCCGGACTCAGGCACCTCCTGGGGCACGAGACCCTCAGAGCTAAAACCAGGACAGTCTGGGGTACCCCAGGGCCCACCGGCCCGCCCCGCACACCACCTTTCCTATCTCAGCCATGGCCCCCACTACCTCCCACCTGTCACCCATCTGGTCTGCCAACAGGCCCACGGCAGCCATCCCTGCTAGACAACGCGGTAGCCTGACCTGGGCCCCCCACATCCCCTCTGTAGGCCCCAGCTGCCTCCATGGTCCGAAGGTCCCCAACTCCTCCCACACATTGCAGACCACGGGACCCCGCCCACCTAGTTGCCCAGGTGCCAAGAACCAAACCGGGCCAGAGAAAGGGCTCAGAAACATCACCCAAATCAAGTCAGGAGTGGGGACCACCCCTCTGACCCTGCCTGTCCCTGGAAGGTCAGGCCCACACCTGTTCTCCCCTGGCCCCAGCGTCCTCAGACCCTCCTCTCTCCCCGGAAGTGAAAGAGCTCACCCTCTGCAGGGACTGCCCCCGTGAGTCCACCACTGCTGGCCACTCCGTCCCCCACCCCCCGGGGCAGTCACCTCAAGGGCAGGGCCAAGGCCCACAGACGTAGAGCCAGGAAGACCCAGGCAGACACCCCCCGGGGCAGCCCCTCACCGGTACCTGGAAGGCTGTCTGGCTGTTGTAGTTGCGGACGTCCTTGTTGGCTCCACGGAAAAGCAGGACTCGAGCACAGCTCTCCTGTCGGTGGGTGGGAGGGGGGTCCGGTGTGACGTACACGCGCACACACCCGACGCTCGAGCAGGGGTGTGGGCACACACACTCGGGCACACAAGCGCAGCACAGGAGGAGCAAGTCAGGGGTACACATCACGTCCCACCTGGCCCAGAGGGCCCAGACACACACCACTCACACCTGGTTGCTCAGAACACACGTGTGTTCAGGGAACAGACGTGCCCACACAGGCCTTCAGGGCCACAGCCCGCTGCAACTCATAGAACACGCATGCGTGGAGGGGCACAGGGTCAGAGGCGCACACACATGTAGTCACTGCCCCGGGTCAACTGTGCACACACACGTGTACACCTGCAGGCACACCTGGTTGTACAGGGCACAAATGTGCAAGGCAGTGTTCCCCGAGGCGTTCTGGGCCCCCATGTCAGCTCCGTAGAACAGCAGGTGCTCCAGGTGCTGCACATGCCCGAAGCGGCAGGCCTGAGGGAGGAAGGAGGTGCTGCTGGGTCCCCCAACAGAGCCTGGGACCCCCGAGCTTGCTGATAGAGCTGGGAATCCCCTATCCTGCAGAGAGAGCCGGGAACGCCCCACCCTCACACTCCTGGACAGAGCAGGGCACCCACCCTCACCCGCTCTGCCCACCTGGTGGATCTCCTGCCAGCCGTTCTCATCCGTGGTCCCCAGCTGAGCATGGTCATGCAGGAGCAGCTCACAGCAGAGGGCGTCCCCGCCCCCCAGGGCGCTGTGGTACAAGGGTGTCAGGCCACGGCTATCCTTGTAGTCAGGTGAAGCGCCCAGGTCCAGCAGGGTCTGAGGGCAAGGAGCCGCAGTGTCCACACCGGGCCCACATCCTCCCCACCCCGGCCCACGGGCCCCTCCAGGCCAGGACCCCGGCACCGACCGTCAGAGCCTCCGCATTCCGCTGGCGGGTGGCACAGTGCACAGCAGTGAGCCCGTCGCGCGTGCGGAAGTCCAGGTGAGCACCGCCATTCCTCAGCACCTTCAGCAGGTCCGTGGCATTGTCCAGCTGGGCCGCCAGGCTCAGGGGACACTCTGGGTTCAAGGAACAGAGGAAGGTCACGTCCCGGCCACTCCACGGCCGTGCCCCATCTTGCTCTGCATCTCACCTCCAGAGTCAGGGTCGTGGAAGTTGGGGTCCAGCCCCTTGTCCAGCAGGCGGGCCACCTTGTCTGTGCTGTGCAGCTGGATGTAGTCCATGAACTTCTTCAGGTTCGCCTGGAACACCCCACCACCCTGGTCAGCCTGCATCACAGCCGCCAGCTCCTGACTGCCGCCCACCTTCCACCCGCCAGCCTCTGGCCACCCATGGAAACCCCCTGCACTGCCTAGCTCCTCCGTCTGGCCCCAGGTCCCCGGCGTGCCCAGCCTGGAAGAGCCCAGGCCACCCAAGCGGGGACCAGCCCCACAACCGCATCACTCCCAAGGGGGCTTGTTCCTTCTCTGGCGCATCCTTCTCATGCACTCGCCCCATGGAGGACTGCCACCCTAGGGACCCCGCCCCTCCAGCAGGGGTCCCCTCCTGTGACAGGACTTTGCCTGCCTTTCATTCATTAGCCCAACCACATGTGAATTCACTCAACGAAGCCTCCCTGCCCTGGCTGTTGTGGCTCAGTGGACTGAGTGCCAGCCTGTGAACCAAAGAGTCACCGGTTTGATTCTCAGTCAGGGCACATACCTAGGTTGCAGACCAGATCCCTAGTAAGGGGCGCATGAGAGGCAACCACACATTGATGTTTCTCTCCTTCTCTTTTTCCCTCCCGTCCCCTCTGTCTAAAAATAAATAAACAAAATCTTAAAAAGTAACATCAACTTTAAAAAAATAAACATTAAAAAAAGCCTCCCTGAGCCCCGGCTGGTGCCACAGGAGTTCCATGCACATGCAAGGTGCCCTGGCCAGAGGCCCCAGGCCTTCCAGAGGCACTTGACACACATCGGGGACAGGAGCGGGTGCCACAGGGACCGCGCCCCAGGCGGAGGTCTCCTCGGATCACCTCAGGTCAGGATGACTGAGGGGGAGACCTCAGCCGCACCCAAGGTGGGCGGCATGATGGTGGGCAGCTGGGGCCCAGGCAGGCAGAGACTCAGACTCATCCTAAAAAAGGGTGGCACTCACTGAAGGTCAAGAGTCACCAGTGTCGTGCGGGTTGCTGAGGATAGTTTTGGAGGAAGACAGTAGGAACCACGGGAGAAACCAAGGGTGACAGGGCCATGCAGGGGCCAGTGGAAGGAGGGGAGACCTTTCCACAGCCGTCTCTGTAGCCCCGCAGTGGCTGCAGAGGGGTCACACAGGGGTCACTGGGGCACAGGGGTGACCCTGCTCAGAGACCTCTTTTAGGCTCCAGAGAAGAGAAAATGTCCCCTGGTCCACAGGAGCCTGAGGGGGTCCACCTATGGGGAGGGCCCACAGCCCCCACCTCCCCCTCCTGCACTTGGGGAAGGCAGCAAGGTGCCCCCCTAGCGATGGTGCCTGCAGGTGTACCTCTGCACAGGGCCTGTAGCCAGGCAGGTCTGGGGGCAGCCCCAGGATCAATGGCTGCACAGCTGTGAGCAGGTCACTCAACTGCTCTGTGTCTCAGCACCTTCGGGTGCAAAACGGGCAACAGTTCCTCCCAGGAGGCAGCTAATGAGCCGCCTGATTCCAAGAGCCCAGTACTGGCAACCACCACGTGCTGAGCTCCTCGCTCTTCCCCCAGTGACCACATCAGGTACTTGTTCACTTCTCTCCCACCCAGATGCTCACCGGGGCACATGCCCTGTTGCACCCCACCCCCACTAAGCCAAGGGTGGACCAGAGGGGTCAGCAGGATTCTCATCTGACCAGAACCCATCACCAGACCACCAACCCACAGCCATGGTGCCCAGAGCCTTCGCCCAGCCCTCCAGCCACCCCCTACACCTGCCCTGAGCACAGGGGAAAAGAGGCGGAGTCAAAGCTGGGGGATCATGGTCAGCCCCAGGCTGGGGTGGAGGTGCTGGGAGCAGAGCTGGGGTGGGCGGGCCTCAAGGAGGAGCTTTGAAAGGCCATTTTTGACATCACAAAACCCAGTCCACACTGTGGCGGGGAAACATGGGCCATGGCCCCCTCCCCAAGGCTGCCTCCTTACCTTGGTGTGAAGCTTTGCAAACTGCTTATCATCGATGAGGTTCTGGGCATAAACTCGCCTCTTGTATCGGAACTGCTCAGGAGCAGAAAAGACGGGGAAGAGGTGCCCACCTGGGCTGAGCGGATGCGTGCACAAAACCCAGCCCTGCCTACTCTGCCCTTCAGGCCTCTACTGACCGCCCACCCTCAATCACAGGACACCCCCCACCCCCAGCCAGTCACAGATCCATCCACACAGCCAAGGACACAGCCTACACCAAGCGCAGGGGAGACACCCGCTCAGCTGTCCATGGCCTGCACGGTCTTCCTGTCCCAGGAAAACCCCACTTCTCTTCCTAGACCCTGTTTCAGGGTTACCTTCCCAGACACCCCTCTCCCAGTAAAACTGACCCTACTTCCCTGGGCCACCACAGAGGCCAAGCCAGCTTGGAGCTCAGCCACCATAATGCCTATTTCATTGCTCACTGCGCAGGGCGCCACGAATCTGTGTCCCCAAGCCAAACAGGGCACTCGATGGCCTGCACAGCAGGCATGGGTAAGCAAATGAGGAACGCTTGGCTTTGCCTTCCTGGACTCCCAGATGGACACACAGATAACGCGCTGGCTTACTCCACACACGCTCTGGGCGCACGCCGGATCACACCCCACCCCGCAGCGCCACGTTCAGAGCTCCCGCCGCACGCTGCCGCCTGCAGGCCCGGCACACCGCTCACTGCACACCGCACACATGGTTCCCTGCAGGCCCCGCGCACACCACACACATCGCTCCCTGCGCTCGCCGCACACAGACCCCCGCTTCCACACGACTCCTCCGCGGGTGTTCCTCACGGCCGAGCCCTTCACGGCTCCTGCCTCGGAGCTAGGTGGTCGCGCCACGCGCCCCTCCGCCTCCGGCCCGCCGCTCACCTCCAGGTAGGGCAGGGGCGTGTCCAGGTTAGGCGGGTACTCCTGCAGGAGCCGCTCCTCATCCAGGAACTTGCCGGCGCGGCCCCGGGAGGGCGGCTGGAAGAGCCCGTAGTTGAGAGCGTCCTGGAGGCTGTGGTTGAGGGCGCAGAGCACGCGCTGCTTGGCGGCCCACACGGGCGCGGTCGGGTCCAGGCGCAGGCACTTCTGCGGTGGAGCGAGTTCATGAGCACGGGCCAGCCCTGCCAAGCGGCGCGCAGGGCACCGAGTCCCGGGGTCCCCGCGAGCGTCCTGGGCGCCGGAGCCCAAGCCGCGGACCCCGCGCCTCCGGGGCCAGCGGGCGAGGCCCCACCCCAAGGGCGGTGCTTCCAGGGCCCCGCCCCGCCGGGGTGATGGGGAGGGTCCCGGCGGAGGCGGCGGGGGAGGGGTGAGTAGCCGCGGGCCTGGGGTCTCCGGCGCCCAGCTCCCGGCGCGCGGGTGGGGTTGGGGGCTGGGGTGAGGAGGGCGGGGGCGCTGCCGAGACCCGGGCAGCGGGGCTCACCGTCTGCTGGAGGTCCGGGATGCCTACGCGCACGACCACGAAGCTGGCCCCGGGGCCGTCCATCCCCGCGCCGGGGCCGGGGCTGATCGCTGCAGGGAGAGGGGCGCACGGGGACTCCACGGGGCGCCCCGGCCCCCCCTCGCCCCCCGCCGGAGCCCCGTTGGCCGCACTGTGCGGGAGGGGGCCGGGGGGGGCCGGGGCCGGGGCCGGCGCGGGGGGCAGCGGCGCCGAGGGCTCCGCAGGGGCGGCGGCGTTGGTAGCGGCGGCAGCACGGCTCGGCTGCATGGGCCCCGGCTCCGCGCGGCGCTGCCTTCCCCGGGGGCGGGGGCGGCGGGGGGAGGGGGCCTGCGCGGCGAGGGAAGCGGGGGCGGCCGGGGGGCTGCGCCGGAGGCGGGGGCCGGCCGGCCTCAGGGCAGCCCTGGGGCGGGGGCGAGGGGGCCTGCGGGGGTTCGGGTGAGGTGGGAGGATTCTCGCGGAGGGTGGGGCCGCGCCACCGGGCGGGGGCCCCGGGGGCTGTGCCGGGGTGCGGGGCGCCCTAGGCCTCGCGGCGGGGGAGTGGCTGAGCAGCTGGGGCCGCGCGCGCTTCGGCTGCTAGCGGGCGTCCGCGAACCACCGCGGAGGTTGCGGTGCGGGGCTCCTGGAGCTGGAGTGGGGGTCGCGTTGGGCACCGGGGCCAGAGGAAAGGCAGGGAGGGGAGAGAAAATCCGGAGCATTAGTTTCCAGGAGTAGCAGCTTCTCCCCCACTCTAACGACCTCGCCGCCCCACTCCACCCCAGGCCGGGGCACGGGGCAGGTGCTGGACCTGCCTCCGGTCCTGGGGGTGGGAAGACGGAGACCTCGGGGCTCCCACTGTCGGAGCCGCTTCACCTCGAGACTGGACCCTCAGGGCCACGGCGTTCCCGCGGCCCCCGCACCCGTAGCCGACTTTAGGGAGTTCTCTCCGGACTCTGAGACTCGCCTCCCCCTCCCTGCGGGACCCGGGTTTCCCAGATCCAGCGCCTGTCGCCCCCTCCCCATCACCTTAGAGACGACAGGATGGGGGCGCGACCTACGAGAAAGGGCTTAGGGGAGGGGGCGCTACTAGACTCCACCTGCAGCAGGAAGTGAATTTTAGTTTTACCCGTTGTCGTGGCAACGCGGGCGGGGGTGACGAGTGGGCGGAGGAGCGGAGCGCGGCGAAGAAAGTGGCTCAGGCACCACCGCCCCATCGGCGCGTGCCAGGCCCCTCGCCCCGAGAGCCTCCCAGAAGCCGCCCCAGTGCTGCGGACACTGTGACCCCAGGGCCGCGGGAGCGCAGCGCAGCCGCTGGACGTAGGGATGTCCCTGAACTCCAGAGAAACAGCTCCTGACTCCCACAGACCTCCCCCCGCGCACCTTCATTCTTCCCCGGAAAGGATGCCCTGACCCCCTCGCACAGCGCTCGCGCCCAGAGGGCACCCTGACAACCGTGGGACAGCCTCTGGCACCTGGGGTGGGGGGGGCGGTAGCGCGGACCCCAGCCTTCCCTAGAGCAGCCTGGATTCCCTGAGCCTCCCAAGAATAAACTTGAATGAACCCACACACAGAAAACCTCCCTGGCCCTCCCCGTGACAACCTGGAAACACCCAACCCCACAGGGAAGTGGTGGCACCCCCTCCAAGAACAGCCCGGAGCCCACAGAGCTGCCTTGACCACTACCTGCCCGCCACAATTCCTCATACCCCCCCCATTGCCCCCAGTCCACCCGGGATTAGGGCCACCTCCCAAGGGCCAGCCCTGACCCCTGAGGGAGGCCTGGGTCTCACCACCTCTCCCACTGACCGTACTTAGGGGAAATCTCTGCCTCCAAGGATTCCACTGACCCCTCGAGCCGAGTCTCCAGCGCTGTCTGTGGGGCTGGCCCTGCTTTCTCCTCGGACACTCCCCGCCAGGAGGCTGGCCCCAGGATGCCCAGATCTCCCACCCCCTGTCCAGGCTCTTCCAAGGCCACTGGTCTGCCTGAGTGAGGGAACTGAGGGTCCCCTGGGGGCTGGAGCAGGATGGGAGGGGTGGGGAAAGCAGGGAGCAGGAAGGGGTGGTTGGAAGCCCACTTATCTGCAGGAAGCACCTTGGGAAGCCTGAGGGCTGGCTTTCCTGGCCCAGCCCTGGAGAGAGGAAACTACTGCTTCCGGCAGTCTGTGCCTCCACCATCTGCCTGCCCCTTCCCGCTTCCTCCCTCCCCAGGTCACCCAGGCCCCAACACCATAGCTGACTTGCTGCCCCCACCCTCCCACCACCACCTCCATCTGCCTCTGCTCCCACTGAGGCCCCTGCAAGGCCATGGACAAGCTCACCAGAGTCCTTGCCTGACTGGGCTGCGGCGGGGAGGCCGCACCTCTTCTCTACCTAGACTCCCAGCAGCCCTGGGCCTCTGCCATCTTCCTGCAAACCTGCCCTGAGCACACGCCCACCTGCCCACCCAGCCTGGCCCTCGTGGGGGCCCCTTCAGCCTCCCAGGGCCTCCCTACTGGAAAGAACTGCCATGGGGCTCCGGGCCTCTGGGCCCAGAGACACCAGGGCCCTCACTCCACGCCGGCGCCACAAAGTGCCTGGCGCACAGGATGGCACCGGATGCATGGAATCCCGGCCTGCACTCCCCCCACGCCTCCACCACCCCAGCAACAGCAAAAATAACACACCCAGAAACGCTGTGCCCACCTCGAGGCCTCATCCTTGCACTGCCCCTGCCATGTGGCAGGTTTACAGAGCAGGAAGCCACAAGACAAGGTGTCTCTGCTCTTCATTTTGTCGGGACGGGAAGACCCCCAGGCTCCTTGCCACCTCCCCTACACCACCTGGCCACCTGCCTCAGTGGGCTCACCTTTGCCACCCCCGGCCACCTTCCTGGCCCAGTCCCCCTCCCCCTTGACTCCATAGTCGCTGTCCTTGAAGGTGAGGACCCACCTGATCATTGCCTCCTTTCTTTCATCAGGACCAGAATTCCAGAAAGATCCATTGTTCTCACTATCCCCACTTCCTCCCCACATTCTCCCACCACGAACAGGCTTCCCAGGGCCTGGAGGAGCTCATGTGGGCTGAATACCCAGAACAGCACCTGGGCAAAGCAAGCCCTTACCAGCGCCCACAGCACCGGCCTGCCTCAGCACCCACTCCCCGCCCTCGAGGACCCAGGTGCCTCTGGCCGGCCCACTCCTCTGCTGGCCAGTATTCTCCTCTTCTGGGCCTCACTGCAGCCCCGTGTGCCCCCCGCCCCGAGCATTCCCCCTCCCTCCCTCCTCTTACCCCCTTGGGTGCCACTTCCTCACGTGAATCCCAACGCTACCCTTCCTCAGGCCTCAGCCACCATGGCCTGGCCCCACAGTGCCCCTGGACCGCCCCTACAAGCCTTCTCTCCTGTCTCACCTGATGCCCCCTTGAACCCTCACCCCCTTGGTTTCCAAGACAACTCATGGGGGCAAGGGCTTGTATAATCGAGCCCTCCTACCTGCCTTTCCTTTCTCCCCAGTCCACACTCTTTCCCTGAAGTGTCCCTGCCCCATCCCCACCACCCCTCACTCCAATGTGCAGTTTTTCCCACAGCACCTACTGTCTCCTGCCTGCCACAGCGCAGGCTCTCTGGGCAGAGGGGGCCTGGCCTGTTTGGCCCGCATGTGTCCAGGCCCTGAGATGGTGCGTGGCACATAGCGGGGCTCGCTCAGCATACCCTTGCTGAGTGGAGAAATCAAAGCTTCTACCCTCATTTCCAGGCTGCTCACACCCACCTTCCTTCGGGTCAGCCGTCCCTTGGACTCCAGAGAGCTGGTGGGAGGCAGGAATCCTGGAAGGTTCAGTTGGCTATGAAACTGTCTGGATCTGGTGTCTTTTCTGTGGGCAGGTTTTCTATTGCTCGTAGTTATTAATATCCATCAGTGTACTTAGGTTCTCTTTCGTCCCGAGTCTGATCTGTTACATTTTATTTTTCTAGGAATGTAAATCTATTTGCACAGAATCAGCTTTTCATCTTGTTAATCGCCTCCATTTTCTCTTTGTTTTATTTTGTTAATTCTTCTCTGCTTTTCCTTTTATTTTGCTGTGGCCCCTTTTCTAATTTCTTCAGTGCGTACCTAAATCTGTTTTTAGTCTTTGTCTTTTCTGACAAGCATTTAAGGCTATAAGTTTCCGAATGCTACTGTAGTTCTGCCCCTTAAGTTTTGATAAGTAGTATTTTTAATTTCTTGTTCTGATTTTCTACTATCAGTCACATTTTTTGGCCTGGGAATTGCAGAAAAGTATGCTTAAGTTTTCAAATGTGTACTGGATTATTTTTTTAAAGGAGGACCAGCCCTTGGACACCGACCTCCTGTTTCATTGCGTTGTGGGCAGAGGAGATGCTCTCAGTAACATTGATCTTTGGGGATTGTGTGAAGATGGTTTTTAGCCACGGACGTGGTCTAGTTTGGGAAAGCTTTCCTGCCCATCCAACAGGAACTGTGGGGACGCACACACACACACATCTCAGGTCTGTTCACCACATTCTTCTGTGCCCCTCGTGGTTCCCCCTCTACTTGATTTCTGAATCACCAGGAGCTGGGATGGAGGCGCCGGCAGCCTGTCCGTGAAGTTTTCCCAGTTTGGGTTTTATGTGTTTTTAAATGCTGACAGGTTTAGGATTATAATAGCTTCGTGATAAGCTGTTCCTTTTATCATTAAACGGTAGTCCTCGCTATCCCTAATAATGCCTTTGGCCTTAATTGCATTTTTTCAATAAATCACACCCACAGCATTTTTTGTGAGTACTGGCCTCATACATCTTCCTCCCTTGGACCCTTCTCGGGTCGTGGTTTAGGTGTGCTCCTGGTGGAGAGCCTGCGCAGCTCGATTTTTTTAATCTTACAATTTTCAGCCTTTAACAGTGTGTTAGTTATGATTAATATGTTTTAAGTGACTCTTACCCTTTTATGTCTGCCCTCCATCTGGCTGACCAAGTTCTTTATCCCACTTTTCCTCCACTCCCATTGGTTTGGAAGCTGTGCATTCTCTGTCTGTAATTTTTACACACGAACTTAAGGTTTTTATCTGCATGATTAACAAAGTTAGTTAACATCTCTGCCTTCCTTCCATGCACTGGGAATTCAGAAAACCCTCACTGCCATCACTCCTCACCCTGCCGGCCTCGGCCCTCCGAGTTCGGCCCTCCCGCTCTTCCTCTCGACCTCCAAGGCGAGTGCACGCAGACCAAGCTGCCCCCCAGCCGGTTTCTTTGCTCCCTGTTCCCTCTTCACGCTGCTCCTTCCTGGGTTGGAGTTGCTTCTTCCTGAAAGTATACACGTTGTCGATTTTTTCTGATGAATGTCCAGTAGTGACAAATTCTTTCAGTCTTTGAAATATCTTCTTTCACCCCATTATTGAATGATAATTTAATCAATGTAGAATTTTTAAAAATATTTTATTTATTTTTAGACAGGGGAAGGGAGAGAGAAAGAGAGGGAAACATCAGTGTGTGCTTGCCTCGCACATGCCCCCTGCTGGGACCTGGCCGGCAGCCCGGGCCTGCGTGCTGGCTGGGAATGGAACTGTCCACCCTTTGCTTCCTAAGCCGGCGTTCAGTGCACTGAGCCACAGCAGCTGGGGCTAATCAGTGTAGAACTTTAAACTGACAATTATTTTCCTCTCAATACTTTGAAGATTCTCCTTTCTGTGTGCTGTATTCTGGGTACTTTCCCCAATCCTGACTTCCATTTTACTAATTCTTTCGTTGGCTCTGTTTAATCTGCTGTTAACCCCATCCATAGACTCTTTTCCACGGTGTTTTCAATGTCAGTAATCACAGATTTTATCTCTAGAGGCCCACTGTCAAATCAGCCTACTCTTTCTTTGTACTGTTTTTAAAAATGTAATACAATTTTAAAACTTCTTTTGTCTTTAACCACTTAAAAATGTTTGCTTTTTAATTTCCAGTCAACAGTTCCACTGTGTGAAATTTTGGGTGGCCTAACCCTGCTCCTTGTGCGGGGTGCTAACTCTCACTCACGGTAGATTATCTGTGTGGGAACTTGAGATTTGGGGTCATGATTCACTGGGGCCGTATTTACTGGGAATCCAGAGCAACCCAGAGCACCACTAGCCCAGGATTTCTATTAGGCTGACGTCTTGGCTTGGCAGCCCTGGGGACTACAAAGAATAATATAATTCTAACTCCAGAATGGATGGGAACAGGCAACAGTTGCAACTTTGCAGATAAATTTTTCCACAGGGACACCACCACAAAGCTTTATGAAAATTGCTTAAGTAAAAAAAGAAATATGCAGCCCTGGCCGGTGTGACTCAGTGGCTTGAGTGCCAGCCTGCAAACCAGAGTCACCGGTTCGATTCCCAGTCAGGGCACAAGCCTGGGTTGCAGGGCAGGTCCCCAGCTGGGGGCACATGAGAGGCAACCACACATTGCTGTTTCTCTCCCCCTATTTCTCCTTCCCTCCCCCCTCTAAAAATAAATAAATGAATTTCTTTTAAAAAGAAATGTGCAATAAGAATTATGACAATGGATTACTTGCTCAGGTTTTTTAGTGCTACTGTGCTGTTCTTAGAGTAGGACGTGTGTTAACTCGGTCGTCAGGAGGCACGGCCTGAGCCCCCGACATCGTCCTCACCCAGCAGGTCAGAGAACAGGAGCAAACGGGAGGGCGTAACGGAACCTGTCCTAATTTACCTGTGGCTAGTCCGCGGGGAAACCAGGGTTTGAACGCTGGCAGTTGGCGTGTGACCCACGCAGAGCCAATAAGAACCGTGCCTTGGATTTTACCTCTCATACGTGAGGGAAGAAGCTCTTTTTCCACTCTTGGGGTACCCAGGAGAGATGTGAACTCCGCAGCTGCTGGCGGCCAAGGTTTCAGCCTTAGAAGACAGCACACTGGAAGCATACTGACACGGGAGGCCAGGGAGGCCCTGAAGGGGCTTGAGTCCCTAAACTTAGGCCCTGAAATCGTTTAGCACTTCTGCTTCTCGTGCACTTGGTTGGAAGCCCACACAATGGAGATGTTGAAGGACGGGCCTTGGAGCAGGTGCCTGGAGTGGAATCCCAGCTCAGCACCAAACCCCCAGGTGGCCGGAGAAAGCTGCCGAGCCTCCCTGGGCCTCTGTGTGCTCTGGTCAGTTGGGGAAGATGGTAAGAAAGGTTCCACACCCTCCTTCACTGTGGCCTCATGCCAGGCCCTGTTTCCGGTGCTGGGTAGGAGGCAGGCACCTGCCTTCAGGGGCTCACAGGTCGGGCCCGGCTTGCTGGCCCATTGTGTGGGCCAGGTGACGCAGTGGAGGTAAAACGCTTATTCACCATATGCCTGGTGTGTGGTATACCTCAGAGGAGCACCACTAGTCCAGGACTTGTTTTTGAGTAAATACTCAAGTTTTTATTATCTTAAAGCTCGTTCACATTTGGTTTCTGTCATCCCAACCAAAGAAATGCTTTCTCGTAAACACTCTTCAATATTGCATCAAGGCGTGGAGCGAGCCGACCTGTGTTGCGCTCTTAGCAAGAGCATGAGGCTTAGGGTATTATTTTAGCGGGGAGGTGGAGAGTGAAGAATAGCTACCTCGTTAACTTCACATGAAGATTTTCAGTTACCTCTTCACTCAGGACTGCGCACTGTGCTCACGTTTACCGGCCCTTCTTCCCGAAGGGCACTGGCCACTGAAGAAGAAGGGTGTTTGTTTGTTTGTTTGTTTGTTTGAAGATTTTACTTATTTATTTTTAAGGAGAGGAAGGGAGAGAGAGAAGAGGGAGAGAAACATCAATGTGTGGCTGTTTCTCGCACGCCCCCTACTGGGAAGCTGGCTGGCAACCCAGGCCTGTGCCTGGACCGGGAACTGAACCAGTGACCCTTTGGCTTACAGGCCAGCACTCAATCCACTGAAGCACAACAGCCAGGGCAGGTTTTTTATTATGATGATAAAGAATACATAACAAAACTTACTGTGTTGACCATTTTTAAGTGTGCAGTATGGTAGGATCGTAAAGAACAATATAGAATTTAAAATAATAAATTCATCCCAGTGCTGAAAGACAGGCACATGGGTTATGGATGGGCCGGCGACTCAAGGGATCTCTGGCTTCGTGGTGCGGGTGGGATCAGGAAACGCAGAGGACACAGAAGAATGGGCCGCACAGCCCAAGTGCCGTGAGGCTGCTGGGGAGGCGATCGGGTTCAGCAGGTTCAGCACAGGGCCTGCTGGCCTGGAGTGCGCTCGCTGGCCCCAGCCACAGGACACAGAGCTGCTCCCTAAATATAGTGGAGGGGGTGCAGCCAGAGAGACCCCCGTGTCAGAGGAGAGGGCGGCTGCAGGCAGAGCTTTTTCAGAAAGGTGATTCCTAGCTCCTCCTCCTCAGCTGTCTCAAGGCCTGGGGATCCCTGGCCTCCCTCCTGCCAGGGTGCCCTTCCACCCCACCCCCACCCCCACCCCACTCTGCTCACTCTCCTTGTCCTGAGGAGAGCTCTGCTTTATGAAATCACCACACTTCGCTCATCCATTCCTCAGTCAATGTGCACATGTGGGTTGTGTCCCTGTTGGGACAGCGAGGAGCATTTGTGACAAGTTTTGGTGTGGACTTGAGCTTCCCTGTGTCCTGGGTGAACACGTAGGGACAGAACGGCTGCGTCTTAATGGTACGTATACCTGGATTTTCTAAGAAATTTGAAAAAGCAGTTTTCGAATGGTGCTATCACTTTACACTCAATGGTTCCGTTTCCTCCACATCCTTGTCAGCACTTGGTGGTGCCTGTCTTTCTACTTTTAGCCATTTTCATGAGTGAGTAGTGGCATCTCCTTGTGTATGTCTCCTCTGAATGTGTGTTCCCCAGACGGCCAGTGACAGCGAGCCTCTTTTCACCTGCGTATTGGCCGTCCACCTGCTCCCGTCTACTGCCCACTGTTTAAAAACTGGGCAGTTTGACTTTGTGGGAGTTTAGGGGTTCTTCATACACACTGGATACAAGGGGGTTCTTTTTGTAAGATGCGTATCGCAAAAGTTCTCGACTTGTGTGGCTTGTCTTTCACCTCCACAGCAGTCTCTTCCAAAGACAGAAGTTTTTCATCATTACAGAAACAATTACCTTGTTTTTCTTTCATTATTCATGTTCTCTGTGGCCTAGTCAGAAAAATTTTGCCTACTGCCAGATAACAAAACATTTCTTCTGTGTTTTCATCAAAAACTTGTAGTTTTAATTTTGACGTTTAGGTCTATGATTTAATTCCAAGTTAATTTTTGTTTCTGGTATCAAGAAAAGGTTGATATTTATATTTTCCCTTTATGGACATCCAATTGTTTCAGGCCATTTTTTAAAATATTTGTATTGTGGTAATATGTATGTCACGTACAATGCACCACTTCAGCCCTGCCGGGGAGCTCAGTTGAGTCGAGCAGCACCCAACACACCGGGGCAGACGGTCCCCGGCCGGGACACATACGAGAACCGACCAGTGAGGGGAGCAAAAACAGTGTTTCTTTTTCTCTCTCTCAAATCAATAAAAATAAATTTACCATCTTGGCCACTTTTAAGTGTGTGGGTCTGTGGCATGAAGCGCATTTGCACTGCTGTGTGACCATCCCCACTGTCCGTCTCCGGAACACGCCCGTCTTCCCAAGCGGACTCTCTGTGTCCCTCAGACAGTGACTGACCAGGCCCCCTCCCCGGCCCCTGCAGCCCCCTGTCCTACTTTCCGTCTCTGAGCATTTCATTGTTCTAGGCACTCCCGGCGCCACTTTTGAAAAGCCGTTCCTGTCCCACTTTGCACCTTTGTTGAAAATCAACTGACTGCATATATGTGGGTCCATTCCTGACATTTCTGTTCTTTTCCTTTTATATGTACTCATAAAATTTTTCAGTACCACAGTCTTCATTTTATCACTTTATAGTAAGTCTTGAAATCAGAGAGTATAAGTCCTACAACTCTGTCCGTTTTAAACTTTTGCTGGCTATTCTAGGTCGTTTTCGTTTCTATGTAAATTTTAGGATCAGGTTGTCAATCTCTACAGAAACAACCTGCTGGAAATTTTATGGGCGTTGCGTTGAATCCACAAATACCCATTGCTGGATCCTGCGTGTGTTCTCTTTGCCCCTCTTGGAGGGCCTTAAATCCACGTATGGGAAATGGCAGTGCTGCCTTTGGCCCCGCCCCTCAATGACTGGGAGGGGCAGAGGGCCTCCTCCCCGCCCACGCTGGAAACTGGGCTTTCTGTGGCCATGAAGTCACTGGCAATTGGGGGCTGTCTGTCAGAGTAGCTGGTGTTTCCTCAGCTGATACAGGAGGGAGCCCTGGGAGTCTCCTCTGGGCCTCACACTTGAGCTCTTGCTGGGATCAGCAAGTGTGTGGCACTGGCCAGCTTCTCAGTACACCTGCCCAAGCCATGTGCCTCGGGAACCAGGGAGATTAACGCAACACAGACCCACATACCCGCTGTGTCCACTGTGAGATGGGCTGAGGCCCAAAATGTTTGTCTCATTTGCCCCCGCCCATCAGCAGGCTACGGGCAGGTGAGGGCATCAGAGGATCATAGACACCTCAGGAGCTCAGAGCCGGAGCCCAATGGCCCCTGCGAGTCAGGCGTCCCCCCGCCCAACCCTCGAGCTTGGCCATCCTTGCCAGAGTCTGCACCTCCCTGCAGGGGAGGGAGGGGAAGACCACACGACCTTGAGCATTTCCTCCAGGACTTTCCCTCTGGCAGAGGGCTCTGGCCCGCGATGACTCATGTCCAGGAATTGGAAGAGGAGCCGTGACTGCTGTGAGTCAAGCTCGGGTCCTGTTCCTGAGATGCAGGTCTTGCTAGCACTGGCCCCTCCTCCATGGACAGTGTCCTGTTTGTGTCCTAAGGGTGACTCCATGGCCAATGAACCACAAGTCTCTGAGGCCTCGTCTTTCTTCTCCACTGATGGTCCCCACACTCGCCTGGCCCCATGCTCCCTGCCACCCCAGTATCTCTTCACTCCATTTCATTTCCGCCCCACAGAGGCCAACCTCCCCAGATCCCTTCAAAGGTGCTGCTGCCCCCTACCTACACCAAAGTGTGCCCCTGAAGTCCTGGTGAGGGCGCGTCCTCAGGCCCTGCCAGGGGACAGGTAGGCCACCACCGAGCAGGTCAAGCACAGTACACTCCGGCCTTTCTCGGTGTTTGGCTGCTTTCGCTCCATTAAACCAAGGAGCTTTAGCATGTCCCAGCTTCCTCCACCCGAGCCGCTGTGAGCCCCGGGTTCAATGAGAGCGCAGACTGCGCGCCCCTCCCAGCCCTGCAGACCCAGAACCCAGCACAGCAGCATCTTCCTCCAATCCCCGTTCCTTGGGACTTTGCAGAAGTGGGCAGTCTGCCTTAGTCTGAGTCTTCTCCTCCTGTGTTTACGTGACACTTCCCCTGCCCTGCCCGGAAGGCTGGGCTGCGAGCCACATGCCTTCCGCAGGGCCTCGGACCTCCTGGGACCGCAGCTGCCTGTGGCCACCACAGCCGGAGTGCAGGGGCAAGCTGGCTGCCAGACAGTGAGTCTCCAGGCTGCTGTCTGCAGCCACTTTGGGGGCCAGATGTTGGATCTGCTGAAGACTCTTCTCGGCTCCATCTCGCTCCTCGAAAATTGCCCCACTTTTGGTCCAGGCAGAACTTCCTTGGGGCCAGGGTTAGCGCCCCTGCTGAAATCCTCATGCGATGACCTGGTGAACTTTAGTGACCAGGCGGTTTGTTCTCAGAAACAGCCACCAGCCCACCGTCATTCGCAGGAGAGTGAGTGTGTCTAGTCTGAGACTGCTTCTCCCCTCCTCCCTGAGTGCTTCTCTGGTGCGGCCTCTCGGGGCCCTTCCCCTGCAGGCACTGCAGTCATGAACGTGACCCCCGCTTGTCACTCGACGGTGTGACTGTTGGCACAGGGAGCTAGTTGTTAATAAAGGGAGGGAGCAGAGGGAGTCAGACATCAAGAAGCCTAATAACTGGGCAGCTGAATCCAACATTGGGCCCACTTCACCAGGAAGCTACAGCTTCACACACGCCCCAGGGCACCATCAGTCTGTTCCCCGCAGACTGCCTGGGGGAGGGGAAGAACAGTAAAGGGGAAATTCTTCGGCCAGGCGAATGCCCAGCGGAAGCCCATATGGCGGAGGGGAGGTGCTTCTACTAAGAGGCGCAGGCAGTCGGAGCCCAGGTGGCGACCATCAAGGCCTGTCTGTCTAGCCTGGGACAAGGACCGGGCTGGATAGAGGACGCAGAGCCCCTGAAGCTCTAGGAAATGGACTGGTTAGGGGGAGGGACCAGCAGAAGCCTGCAAGAGATTGGGACTGTGATTGGTTAGTTTCAAAGAGCGCCTGGTCCTTCCGAGCCGCAGACAGGTACCCGGTAGCACGCGCTCGCGGGCTCATTCCCGCCTGGTTCCTGCGTTCCCTCCCCAGAGCGGCCGCCGCGACGCAGCCCCAACCGCAGTGCAGGAGGGAGCAGACTAGCGAACCAGATGGGGACGCACAGGGACTAAACTGCGCTCGGCTTCGCACGGCACAGAGCTTTTGGTCGCTGGCCTTTGTTCTGGGCTTGATGAAGACAAAGGGGGGACTTCTTTCACAGCCGCGCGGACGAGATGGGACATCGGGAACCTGGGCGCCGCCAGCCACTTCACCGCAGTGAAGCTTCCCACAGCCGCCCATGTGCGGGTCCCCAGAATGCGTTCCTTCTGACCCCATGAAAGAGCCTCTTTTCCCCTCTCCTCCCCAGGCCTCTGCCCGCTTCGGGAGACCCTCCCTCGTCTGGATGTTTCCACGGCCCGGCCCAGCGCCACCCAGCACCCACATGACGACCACAGTAATAAAAATAGACTCACCACATGCCGGTGGAGTCTAAGTCCTGCCCACGTTCATTAGTTGACACCAGCCACCGACAGGCTCAGTGTGTGAGATTATTACCCTCTGTTCACAGGAGCCCAAGAGCAGGAGCTCACACCCGGGCAGAGGGGCGGGACTGGGAGTGGGGGGGCGGCCAGGGACGTTCCCACTGAGAAATGACATCTCAGTGGGCCAGAAGGAAGGGAAGGAGCTGGCCATGCCAGTAGGGGTCAAGAATTCTGGACAGGGCACAGCAAGGCCGGCTGGCGCCCTGCAGCTGGAAAATACAACCCATGGGCAGTGCCAGGGTGGGGGGGCTGAGGGCCAGTGCCACACAGAGCCACGTCCCAACAGCCACAGCGCTCCCGGGCAGAGCCTCACAGTCATATCCGGTGCAGGGACTACTGCGATGATATTCTAGCCTCCAGTGGGTGGCGGGGACTCAATCAGTCACAGCAGGGGCAGGCAGGAACATATAGTGATGGGGTTCAGGACACGTTACCCCAGAGTACGGCAGCTGTGCACGTTGAGTAATTTAATGAGTTTGAGAATCAGGTCATGAACCCCCCCTGCCCTACCCCCCAACACAGGCCATCAAATCTTCATGGGAGAAGTGCCCCCACCCCTGGAGGAAAGGAGCCACCTCATGCCAAAGGCAGGGGTTGAACTGTTTCTTTGGGTCCTCAATTCTTCCATGTCCCATAAAACTCATACAATTAAATAAATGTGTGTGCTTTTTTCCGGATGGTTCACAGCTTCATTTTCAGGCCCAGCCAGGGTCCTGTAAGGTCAAGGAAGACTGTCCCTCCCCTACAAGAGCCATGGAGCAGGTAGGGGTCAGTGGGTGGAAAGTTACTATGAGGAATGTTGGGGGCAAGGGGAGCCCTCCTGGGCTCTTCCTGAAGGCAGGCAGGTGACCACACACCCCTGGGCATGGTGCGTGGGGGTAGAGAAGCTGGTCGGATATTGGGGCGGAGGGGTTCTGGCTAAGCTGACTCGGTAGGGTTCTTGTTAAAACTGGATTTTATGCCCTGACCGGCGTAACTCAGTGGATTGGGCGCAGGCTGCGAACCAAAGCATCGCAGGTTCGATTCCCGGTCAAGGCATATGCCTGGGTTGCAGGCCACAGCCCCCAGCAACCGCACATTGATGTTTCTCTTTCTCTCTCTTTCTCCCTCCCTTCCCTCTCTAAAAATAAATAAATAAAATCTTTTTAAAAAGCCAAATTTCTTTAAAAAAAAAAACTGGATTTTACCAAGAAGGGCACAGACAGGCCTGGGTGAAGGTTCAGGAGGCTGACTAAAGTTGGCTCAAGCAAAGAACCCTTGTCGCCTGCCACCTCCCCTTGGCTGAGACATGCACATACCTACCAGCAGAGTCCTCTGGAATTGGCACCAGACACAGGGCCTAGGGGTGGCCGGGTGGGGAAGTGGGATGGTGCTTGCTGAGAGCAAGGTCAGGCGGGCAGAGGGAGGGGAGGCAGGGGCCTCCTGTGTCCCAGGTCCCTGCATCAGTGGGCCCAGGAAACACTTCAGGAACCCTTCAGGTGGCCCTGTTCCTGCTGAAGCAGCTCCCCCACCCCCCTTCTCACCCCTACCCCCACCATGCAGGCCCAGGAGAAGGAGGCCTCGCTCAGCTCTGGTCCTGAGCAGAAAGACAAGTCCCACACCACTCCTTGCAGGGTGCCTCTGCTGACTGTGGGCGCTAGTTCCAAATTAGCAATGGCCCAAGGGTCCGGAGCTACTTCCTGCACCCCAGTGGGCTGCCTCCCCCCATACCCTGGGCTGTGCCCCAAGCTGACCCTCTGCAGCAATGCCAAAAAAAGAGCTCACATCTCAAAAGGCTAAGATGCCTGCAGAGCCTTGGCTTTGAACAAACAGATGATGGCACACACACCTCCTCCCCCACCCGGAGGTCGGGGCTGGGCTGCCTTCGAGTCCCGTGTTCGCACACCTGAGCAGCCTCCAGGAACCACGGGGGACGGGGCCAGCCATTGTGTAGCACTACAACCACGGGCAGGCACTTCCTGAGAATCAGGGCAGGTCCTGGCTGTCTGGGGTAGTTCCCAGCTTGCAGCACAAAGTGCCTTTGGTTGGCTTCTTTTAAACTGTAATTCACAGCGCCCACCAGCTGTGATCGCTCCAATTACAGGTTCAAAGATTTCTGGGCCAGGGAGAAACTTTCTGTCCTGGCCGCCCACCCCATTCTGCTCCCACGCACAAGCCCAAAGCCCACACTGGAAGGGGACTGCGAGGGGATGGCTCCAGGAGACTGGACCCCTCCTTCCCCCAGGAGGTCTCCAGCCTCATCTCTGGGAGTGCGCGCCCTTCAAAGTTTGCTCCCACACTGTCCCTGGTTGTAAGTCCACGTTGCACTGGGAAAATGCCAGCTCCCCAGACAGGGCTGGCCTTCCCTGAAAGCTGTGTCCTGGGCCTGACCCCAGTCCCACAGCCCTGTCCACTCTCCCAGCAGCTCCAGGGTAAGGAGCCACAGTAGCCTAGGCCCTACTCATCCTGAGCTCAGAGGCCCCAGACAGGTGCCCTGGCTTGGGGGGGCACCTGAGACCAGAACGCTGCCCTGGGGAGAGTTCTGCAGGGGGCACTGCACTGAGTACACACCCACCTAACAACCCTCTGGGCCCCTCTCTAACTTTGAGACAGCTAAACAAAGTGGGGGCCAAAACATGAAGTCATCTGTCCAAGGCTGTCTGTCCAGTGACGGAGCCAGGACCCGGCCTGGCATCCTCTCTTCTGACGGCTCCTTCCCACTGGCCTACCCTGGAGACACGCCAGACCCCAGGTGCCTGGCACACACATGGACACACACACCACACACACCCCACACTGGTACAGGCCACACACAAAGGACACGCCACACACACCACACTCACATGCCACACATCACCACGCTGTCACACAGCACACATGACACACTGACACTCGTTTGCATGCCACACACACAACACACATCACACGCCACATGCCACACAGGACACACCACACAGGACACGTGCCACACACGTGACACACATCACACACCACACAGAAACATGCACGGAGGGGGTGGGTTTGAAAGAACTCGCTGTCTTGTGTTTCAAGACCAGCACAAGCAGTGTTGAAGGAAAAACCAGGAGAGGTTTGCTGCTTCACCGGGCGCCCGGGACACGCCCTCGGCTCAGGTTCTCTAAGGACATTCTCCAGCCCCCCAGGACGAGGAGGCCGGGGCAGCCCCCCCCCACCCCCGAGCAACCGCCACGAACGCCGGGAGCCCCGCGCAGCTCAGGCCCACGTCCCCGTTGCCAACGGTCTCGGAAGCACAGGGGGCCCGCGCGCACCCACCCGGCTCTGCCCTGAGGCCGCCGCGCCGCGCCCCAGCCGGGACCCCGGGCCGCGACCCGCACCCCCGAGCGGGCCCTACAGGGTCGGGACCTTGCGCTCCGCCGCGCGCCCCGCCCCGCAGGCCCGGGACCCTGAGCCCCGCCCCGTCCCGCTCGGCCAGGCGCGTGGCGCGTCACCGGAGCGTGGGGCGGGCCGAGGGGGCGGGGCAAGGCGGAAGTGCAGTGGAGGGCCCAGCTGCCCGCTGCCTGCTTCCCGCTGCCCGCTGTTCGGACCCTCCCTTCTTGGCTCTGTCCTGCTCTCTCCTGCGGCGCCGGACCCGTGGGTCAGTGTCATGTGACTTCGGCTTCTGACCTCGAGCCTGGGTCGGGACCCCTAGGTGAAGAGGGAATCTGTAGGTGTCCCGGTCCCAGAGGGTCTACAGGGAATCATATCCCAGGCTACTGTTGCAGGTGTGGGGAGTCTCCGGTTACCCAGTCCTTCGGGACTTTAGAAGGGATATTATCTGACTTGGGATTATTTGGGTCTGGGGACTCCGGGGAGAGTAGCGCCTGGTCTGGGGGCTCTGGGGCAGAGCTTGCTGGGGCCAGTTTGCCTTCCTTTCCGAAGGGTCTCTTGTGACAAGCCTGTCTGTGCTGTGTGCCATGGTGGTGCTGTGGGCCCTCCCGCTGGCCTTGGCTGCAGGTCTGGCCACCGCCTGCCCACCGAACATCGTGCTGATCTTTGCTGATGACCTGGGCTACGGGGACCTGGGCTCCTATGGCCACCCCAGTTCCACCACCCCCAACCTGGACCAGCTGGCCACAGCAGGGCTGCGGTTCACGGACTTTTATGTGCCCGTGTCCCTGTGCACGCCCTCCCGGTGAGCGAGGGGGCAGGGGAGCCCTCCCCCACACCCACCCCGACCACCCGGTGGGGAAGAGGGTCAGCCCTCTCCCGTCTCCTGTGTGCCCCTCAACCTTCACTTCTCTCCGTCCTGCTCTGCAGCGCTGCCCTCCTGACCGGCCGGCTCCCAGTTCGGTCGGGTCTGTACCCTGGAGTTTTGGAGCCTGGATCCCAAGGGGGTCTACCCCTGGAGGAAGTGACCCTGGCTGAGGTCCTGGCTACCCGAGGCTACCTCACGGGGATGGCTGGCAAGTGGCATCTTGGGGTGGGGCCTGAGGGGGCCTTTCTGCCGACCCGCCAGGGCTTCCACCGGTTCCTGGGCATCCCGTACTCCCATGACCAGGTAGGAACTGCACTCCCGCCCTCGCCTTCTCTTGACCTCCCAGCCCTCCACCCCCAGCCCAGACCCTAAACGGAGCTGCCCCCCAGGGCCCTTGCCAGAACCTGACCTGCTTCCCGCCGGCCACCCCCTGCGATGGCACCTGCGACCAGGGCCTGGTCCCGGTCCCGCTGCTGGCCAACCTGTCCGTGGAGGCGCAGCCGCCCTGGCTGCCTGGACTAGAGGCCCGCTACGTGGCCTTCGCCCGTGACCTCATGGCTGATGCGCAGCGCCAGGGCCGCCCTTTCTTCCTGTACTACGCCTCCCACGTGAGTGACCTGGCCCTGCGCCCGGGCTGCCCTGACCCCTGCCCGGTGCTGACTCTGGTCTCTGCCCCCAGCACACCCACTACCCGCAGTTCAGTGGGCAGAGCTCCGCCGGGCACTCGGGCCGTGGGCCATTTGGGGACTCCCTGATGGAGCTGGATGCGGCTGTGGGCGCCTTGATGGCGGCCCTGCAGGAGCTGGGGCTGCTTCGACAGACACTGGTCATCTTCACGGCAGACAACGGGTGCGCCGGCAGGGCTGAGGCACAGGTTCAGGGGTGGTCTGGGGCCTCCCTGTCTCACTGCCAGCCATGGGCAGAGCGGAATAAGGGGTCTCAGAAAAGGCCGGCCATGCCACAGTGACTAGCAGGTGCACGTGGGAGCTGGTCCTCGTAGCACAGGGAGAGGATAGGCACCTGCGGGCCGTCACTGTGTGTGTGCCTTAGAAGTCAGGGGCGGGGGCCACCAGAGCAGTCCACAGAAGCTGACGGTCCCTGTGTGTCCCAGACCGGAGACCATGCGGATGTCCCATGGCGGCTGCTCCGGCCTTCTGCGGTGTGGAAAGGGAACCACCTTCGAGGGCGGCGTCCGAGAGCCTGCCTTGGCATTCTGGCCAGGCCACATCACTCCTGGTCAGTCTCCAGGCCCTCTCCTCATGGAGCCCTGGCCCCACCTCCCCAGCGCTAATGGTGGGCCGAGTGACCACACAGCCCTCTGTCCCCAGGAGTGACCCATGAGCTGGCCAGCTCCCTGGACCTACTGCCCACTCTGGCAGCCCTGGCCGGGGCCCCACTGCCCAACATCACCTTGGATGGTGTGGACCTCAGCTCCCTGCTGCTGGGCATAGGCAAGGTAGGGCTGGCGACCCCACAGCCTAGCCCGGGAGAGACTGTGGGCAGCTCACCTGTGCCATCCAAGTGCTGCTGCCTCTGGGGCTCCTGGATGGGCACATTCAGGGGCCACTGCAGGCTGATCAGCGCTGGGGCACCACCCTGTGGTCCCCAACTTTGCCCCCAGAGCCCCCGGCAGACTATGGTCTTCTACCCAGCCTACCCAGATGAGATTCGAGGGGTCTTTGCTGTGCGGAAGGGGAAGTACAAAGCCCACTTCTTCACCCAGGGTAACTGCCACCCCACCCCTTCCACCTCCTGGCCCAGGGTCTGCCCTGCCCCCACCTCCTGCCCGGTGCACAGACCTGCCCCCCTCCCCAGGCTCCACCCACAGCGACACCACCGCAGACCCCGCCTGCCACGCTTCCAGCCCTCTGACTGCCCATGAGCCCCCACTGCTCTTTGACCTGTCCGAGGACCCCGGGGAGAACTACAACCTCCTGAGGGGCGGGGCTGAGGTGGCCCCGGAGGCCCTGGAGGCAGTGAAGCAGATGCAGCTGCTCAAGGCCCAGTTTGACGCCGGCGTAACCTTCGGCCCCAGCCAGGTGGCCCTGGGCGAGGACCCTGCCCTACAGATGTGCTGCAAGCCAGGCTGCAGTCCCTGGCCAGCTTGCTGCTACTGCCCAGAGCCCCCACCCTGAGGGCGCCAGCCCAGGCCCCGCCCTCCCCCTTCAGGGGCTGGGGTGCATGGAGTGGGTGTGCCCATGACCTAATAACACCAGCTGACACTTGGAGGTGTGACGATTCATCTGATCCTTGGGATGGCAGAGGTAGGTGCTATTCTGCCTGTGCACAGTGAGGAAGCTGAGGCATGGGGTGATCTAGCAACGCGCCTGAGGTCACCCAGCCAGGGACAGGTTGGGTTGGAAGCGGTGCCCAGGTATCATGGCTCCAGCGACGGCAAGTCGGTTCATGGGAGCTGCGCTGGGTGATTGTGTGCACCTGGCACGGGTGGGGAGGGTGTGAGGGCCCGTGGGCAGAAGACCCCACAGGGGCTGTGCGCCCAAGAGAGCTGGGGGCTCCACAGGCTCAGGGACCAGGCAGCGCTGGCTCTTAGCAGAAACCTGTCTGAGGCGGGTGATGAGCTGCACATTCTGGAGCGGTATGGGGGCCCAGGGCCTGCCAGACTCAGGCAGGCGCACAAGTGGCCTCTGAGACAGCCCCCCACCCTGCCAGACCCCAGCCCCTGCCCCACAGAGCACACACACTTCCTGTCCCCTGGCTTCCCCTGTGACCCAACTCAAGTCGCTCACCCAGCAAAGTGCTCTGAAAGACATGTCCAGCCTCTTCCATCGCTGCCCTGAACTGCAGGTTCAGGATAAAATCCAGGCTCCCTAGAGTGGCACCATGCCCTCCGAGGCCTGCACTCTTCCCACCCCACACCCCTCAACCTGCCTGAACCCCATCTGGGGCTCTGCAGAGGGAACCTCCTGACCACCTGCCCGCATCTGCACACGTGAGTCCCCGTGCGTGTGTTGATGATGGCGGGGCGAGGTGTGCTCCCGGGGTGCAGGTGAGCCCCACACACTCCCTGGTGTGGGCTGGATGAGACGGGCACTGTCTGGGTACTCAAGGCCCCCCAGGGGCTATCCGTGCCCTCCCTCATTTGCTGGCCTTGCCCTCTCCATGGTGGGTAGAGGCCCTGCATCTTGGAGGTGCAACCTCGCCCTGTCCCAGGAGACGGGGTCCTGCCACAGGGCCATGGCTGATCCAGACAGTCGTGATGAGAGTCCTGGTCAGCACAAGGTCAGATGTGAGGTCTGCTGGGACCGGAGTCGTCTGGGGGCCATGCAGATGGTCCCTGGCATCCCTGGGCCTGGCCAGACCTCGTGCAGCTGCCAAGCCCGTGTCTCCAACCGTCGGCCTCCAGAGCTCACAGTGTAAGAAATAAACCTGCTATTTAAGCCACTGCCGGTGGGCTGCCTGTTACTCACAGCGGGAAGAGCCTTCCCAGAGTGACGAATGACTGGGGCGTGTGGCGGGCACCTAGGCACCTGCAGGTGGGCCCCTGAGGGGGCCTGCAGTGTCAGAGCCGTCCGTGCTCTCCGTGTGACTCCCACCACCGCTGGTCTAGTTTGGGGGATGTGCTGACCACGCCCCAAGCCCTGCCCATGGGGTGCAGTTTGCTTGGGGACCCTGCAGCCCCAAAGGCTGGCTTCGGGAGGGCCACCTGCACGTGTGGTTGGACAGAGGTGCTGGGCTGTGTGGACTTCCTGACCCCTGCAGCTTCCCATCCCGCAGGGCCCACATCCCCACTGGGTGCCTCAGTTTCAGGAAGGACAGGGGTCCTGAAGCACAATCTGTGCTTCGGGGGCACAATCTGTTCATCCAATCCCAAGGCGGAGCACTCAGCAAGAACCAAATGAGTGCCTGCCTCCAGCGCAACCTACAGGCACCTCTGAAGGTCCGCTGCCCCCGAGCAGCGAGCAGCCCCTGGTCAGTTTGATGCTCGCTCACCACCCAGGGCCTCACACAGTGCAGGGCACCGGTCTCCAGGGGCGGCCCCTCCCTGCCCCGGGGTGCCACTGTCTGCAGAGGACAGGAGCGTTCGTGGGCTCCAGGGAGTGAGGTCTGCAGCGTCTGTGGGCGGGTGTGAGCCGTGCCCGGGAAGGACGTCGGGACCTCAGCGTGTGCCCCGTGTTCCCACCTTGACGGGGGGTGCAGGCAAATGTGCAGAGCAGCCGAGCTACACACTCAAGGCCTGTGCCCTGTCTTGCACTCCAGTGAAAACGAAGAGTTAATGGTGACAAATGCCGCAGGGGAGGAGGACTTGGTCCTAGGAGAGTGTCGCCCTTGGTGGGGGAGGGTCACTGACCCAGGCAGGGTTCCCTCCTGCTGAGATTCTGAGACTCTGACCGCTGCGTTTGAACCTACGTCGGCACCCGGGGCTGCAGTGGGACGCAGGTCCCCCCGCCATCACACTGGAGTTTGGCTGGGATGCCTTCGGGAGCAGAAATGTGTGTTTGTTGATTCAGCTGCATTAGCGCAATGTACCCTCCTCGTGCAGCCACTTGCATGCACACACATGCACAGACGTGTGCACACACATTCATACACAATCATCACAGCCTCACACACGGTCCTAGTGTTGGGAGCCGCCCTGCCTGGTTTCAGGAGCTGTAACCCCCCATGGCTAAGGCTGAGTGAGCAACCTTCGGACCTTAAGCCACTAAGGAGACAAAGCTTATCTCCCTGGCAGGAGGGCCACTTCTGCTCCTTTTACTTCATCCATAAGTGGCCCCCAATGCTTGGTCGGTTAGCCAATGACGGGTACGATTCCCCAAGGGGGGAACGACCTAAGACCAGCATGATCACAGGGAGACCCCAGGGAGGGGCTTGGGGGGCTATAGCAAAGGCGGGTGATGGACCCTCGCCCCTCGGCTTTGACAAAGCCTGAGTCCTCATTCTGTCTGAGAGAAGTCTCCTAATCTCTTGGCTGCCTTACTTCCCCTGCCTGACTTAAGCCTGAAACAATGACAGAGGGTGGTGCAGCCCTGTGCTGGAAAGGGGGGGGAGGGTTCCTTGGGCAATCAGGCCTGAGAAAGAATATGTAAAATCCTGTGAAACCTGCTTTGCTAAGAATGCTCTCAATTAAACAATAAGGGTCCAAGTAGGAAATGAGTTTGTTTCCCAAACTTTTGTAGCCCTTTAGCTAACAGACCCTGTCTCAGAATAACCCTTAGTAGTTCTTTGTATGTTATCTATTGTTTGATCCTTACTGCCTGACAATGATTAATGAGCTTTACCTGTATTCCTATGCAAATTGAAACCTAATAAAAGCTTGTCAAGGCAAGGGTCAGCGCACTCTCCTCTTGAGAGAGTGGCTGTGCTGTCCCTTTTCCTCCACAGGACTCAGTAGTCCGTGTGATTACCTCATCTCATCCATAACGCCGTGGACAGTGCGGGCCAGTGTCTGCGTCATCCTAGGTCCCAGGTCTTCCCTTTCCTGCTCTCCGATGTTGATTTGAAAACCAGCCCCTGTCCTGGGAGCCTGAGGTCACCCTCTCCCCAGGCCAGAGGGGCTGAGTGGGAACAGACAGATGAACATGTTGGTGCTGTGGGTCCCCCCAGGTGTGTTAGGAAGGGACCCACAGCACCCTCCTGGCCACCCCTACTTGCTCCTTCTCTGGCTTGCCTCTTCCCCAAGTGACCAGAAGGGGGAGCAAAGAGGACATTTCCATGGAATAGTGTAGCTCTTGCCTCCTCCTTGCTTTGCACTCTGGCCACTGCCTTTCCAAGTCTCACGAGGACTGTCACCTCCCTGCCACAGGCCTGGTGGAGGAGCAGCTATAACAGAGGGGACCGCTCTGCAAGGTGGTCACAGCCGCAGGGCCCACGGCATGACCTCCCCAGGGAGGAGGGAGAGCGGAGCCCCACTCCTCAGGCGTCTCAGGAGAAGGGGCCAAAGGGGCAGAGGGTTGAGGGGTGTCACCTGAGTAGACAGGAGGCTGTCAGGGCCCTGATGGAGGGAGCAGTTTGGGGGCAGCAGGGCCCCGGATTCCACAGCAAGAGTGGAAATGCTTTGTCATCTCTTAATGAACAAGCAGCCACATTACATGCTGAGTGTCCAGAACCTGCTGAACCCTAAAAGCAACCAGTTCCGTGGTGGAGACTACAGACCCCTGCCACTGGAGGGACAGAGGTGACCTTCAGGGCATGGGGACTCACAAAGCATGGAAGGGTATCCTATCCGGTCTTCTGCCCCCCACCTCAATGCCAAGCAGCCCCCCCATCTCTGAGCACCCTTGTCTTGCCTTTTTTCCCACTCTGGGAGTGCCCGGCACCCTCCCAATAAATTCCTTTCAGGTTACGTTACCCAGAGGCGGTTTCCCCAGGCTGGCTGGGGCAGCAGAAGAAGAACGTTGTGTCCCAACCCAATCCCAGCAAGTGTGGGCTGGAGGTGAGCGGCTGCGGAGGGGCAGGCACAGACACGGGCCCCACCCACCCCGGGGACAGATGCTGAGCACCTGTGATGGAGGGCAGGGCCCTGTTCCCCAGAGACACTGAGGCAGAGCCCTGAGTCTGCCTGTGCCCACCCTGTCCTCTCTGGGGACGTGTCCTCCTCTGCCATCTCTGACTGAACAAATTACCTGCCCTGAGACACCTCCCACGGGAGCTCAACAGTCCGGTCCCTCACTGGGCATCCAACAGGGGCCTGGAGGCTGGAGGGGCTGAGACACTGAGGGGCCATCAGCCTCCTCTCCAGGTAAATCCCATGCAGGATGCCCCAGAGGAGTGCCGATGGGTCACGCTCCCCAGGGTGGCACACTCTGTCCAGACACAAGCTCAGGGCAGTGGGCGGGGCCCTGCAGGGTGGGCTCTGCACAGGGCGGGCACCAGGCCCCCGTCTGCCAGGTGAGTATCAGGGGATGGCTGCTCTCATCCGTCTGCTCCACATTTGCACAAAGGAAATAAGAAATAAAATAAAGGCCCCTGCTGGTGTGGCTCAGTGGATTGAGTGCCAGCCTGCAAACCAAAGCATCGCTGGTTCAATTCCCAGTCAGGGCACATGCTGGGTTGTGGGCCAGGTCCCCAGTAGAGGGCACATGAGAGGCAACCACACACTGATGTTTCTCTCCCTCTCTTTCTCCCTTCCTTCCCCCTCTCTAAAAATAAATAAATAAAATTTTAAAAAAGAAATAAAATCAAAGGTGTCTTCTCATCAACTGAAATGATGGCTGAGACATCCTTCGTGCGTGACCCTTTGAGCGCTGCAAAGCTCTGAGTGTGTGAGGATTCCACTCACAGGTGCTCACAGGTGCCCAGGAGCTGCGGAAGGATTGGGTGGGTGCTGCTGCAGGGCAGGGCTCAGGACGCCAGACAGGCTGCATTCTGGGTTTTATGCCAGCTCTGCCACACTGGTCCTAGGCAAGGCATGGGGGCGCATTTGAGGGGAGTCCCCGTGTTGCCCATCAACTCCTGTCCCACATACACCTCACCCCTGCACTCGTCCTGTCCTGCCACACCTGCTAACCAGGCGAGGGGAAGGAGCCGGGAGCCCCGCCCTGCCCAGCACCCAGGCCATGTTCCTTCACACTCCCTCTTCACGGGGTGCCATTCATTTCCTCGTCCCCCACCCCGCCCCCCAAGTGGGCACCTGGGGCTTCCCCTTGGTGGGTGAAGGGTCTTCTGCCAGGATCTCTGCTGCTTCTCCTAGTGGTCCCAGGTCCCACTTCCCGTCCTTCTGGCCGACGGCTCAGGGAGGAATTGGCTTCCCTGAGGGCACCCAGCCTGAGGACTGCTTTCCTCCCTCACTGCCTCGCCCGCAGACAGCACTTGCTGGGGCTCTGCAGAACCGGCCGCCCACCCTTCACCCTTCACCCGCACTCCCTCCCCTGGGAATGCACGCAGAGGTGGAGCCACAGCAGCCCTCACGTGATCATGAGACCAGGGGCAGCACACCGGGGCCAGGCCCAGGCCAGCAGCCACGTCCCCTTCCACCCCTCCCACTGCCCTGGTCGACCACACAGACAGGTCTTCCTGGGTTTTTCTCCTGGAGCCGAATGCTTTGCTTCCACAAACGTCGCAGGGTCCGCTGTTGAAATACGTCCCCCAAAAAACAAAGCAAGCTGCGTTCCGCATCTGGGGAACACCCAGGGTGTGCACGGACTAGTTTTACCTTATTAATTGTACTTCCAGACCTGTCGTATGTTGTGAAGTGATCGGAAGTTACAACGCATCTCTGCGATTATGTTTCCCGATTTCTTGCCACTCAGACATGTTGGATCCTGTTTCTGGGTCTGTAGGCTCATCATGAGAGACTCCGTTGGAAGACTATCATTTTTCTGATTTTTACTAAATGTTAGCAAGCTCCCTTTTTCATATCTGCCCAATATTTCAAAGAGGTGAATATACCTTAATTTAGTTATTCCAGCTGGTCCAGATTAAATTATTTTTTGCTGCCCTGGCTGTTGTGGCTCAGCGGTCGAGTGCCGGCCTACAAATCAAGTAGCTGCCGGTTCGATTCCCAGTCCAGGGCACATGCCTGGGGTGCAGGCCAGGTCCCCGGTGGGGGTCACGTGAGAGGCAACCACACATTGATGTTATTCTCTCTTTTTCCTTCCCTTCCTCTTCTAAAAATGAATAAATAAAATCTTTAAAAATAAATAAATAATAAATAAATAAATAAATTTTTTGCTGTCCATATTTTTAAACAAGAATATGTACAAAGCTTTTTGCTTAAAAATAGGGTTCTGGAAATCGAAGTCCTGGCCGGGAGCCTTGCTCGCTCATCCCCCAGTGTCCCGAGGCCTCGACAGGCACACCAGACATGGCAAGGCTCCGCCAGAGGCCCTGAACTCGCAGCCTCTGCAGGGGAGCAGGCAGACGCGGTGCCTCACCCTCCTCCAGGGACCAGGACAGAAGGTGGCCTGGCCAGGTGCCAGACACCCCTGGGAAGAGCAGAGGTCCCCTGGGCAGAAATGAGGTGGGGGGTACAGGGAGCTGGAGAGGGGCAAGCACAGGCTGGGTGGAGGTTCAGCCAGGACCCACTGCAGGTTTGAGGGACAGTGGCCTGCTCAGGTTTCTGTTGAAAAACCCAGGTTGGTTGTAGGTGAAGGTGGATGTGTGGATACAGGTGGAGGCAGGGGGCTGCAAGAAAGGCCAGGTGGTAATATCCAGGCAGAGTTCAGGGGAGGGGCAGATTTGGGCACCCAGTGAGGGCAGTGCCAGCAGGGGAATGTGGGCTGACGCCAGGAGAAACACACAACCCAGGACACAGCCGAACAGGAGCAGCAAGAGAGAAGGCTTGTGTCAGGGTCGGTGTCCGGTGGTTTGGGCCCTCAGCACCATTACCTTCAGAGACTGGCCAGGGGTGCCCTGCAGGTCAGCTGGTGTTGGTGGGTTTATGCACAGTGAGAGAGGGAGGTCCTGGGCTGAGCCCGGCTGGGGTCTGGAGCTCAGCAGAGCGAGGAGGGGGCTTGGGATCTGAGGAGCAGCTGGACGGGAAGGCAGGCCGGTGCCAGAAGGGCCCAGGTACAGGACACCCAGCACGTCCAACAGCTGACCTAAAGCGCCAGGCGGGAGGGAAAAATGAACCATCCAGAAAAATGGGGAGACACAGTGGAGTGGCAAGACCCACACGGGTCAGGACAGCTGGGCACACGGTGCTCTCAGAGGGGCACGGGCAGAGCGGGGCAGGGCGAGAGAATCCCCCAGCGGATGGGGAGAGGTGGGTGGGTGGCAGGTCCCCAAAGCGGTGCAGCCAGAGGTCTGCAGGCCACACCCTGTGCCCACGTACAGAGGGGCCACCTGCTTCTCCACAATCTTAACTGGTAGGAAGGTTTCCCCATGGACCATGTGCTCTGTGATCTTGTTGAGTGGGGCTGTGTGCCCGGGGTGTGGCCCACAAGCTGCATTTCCACTGGGTCCCAGGCCTGTTGGAGGGTTGTGCACAGGCTAAAGGGCCAGGTCATTTACTGACCCTGGACACTGTGACCCCATTTCTGTTGGCTGCCCTTTGTGGGAGCACAGGCGTGCACAGCTTTTAACTGTCCTGTAATGAATCTGTGTCTCTGCTCACTCTCATTTCATAGCGCTCACCTCCTGGCATCCAGCCTCATACTGTCTTGGGCTGGAGGAGGGATCCTGGCCACCCTCAGGAAGGTACCGACGGCCATGCTGACCTCAGTACCCTGGGGGTCCGGGGCAGAGAAGGGTGGCGAGGAGCAAGGAAGCTCTTTCTCCAGGAGGCAGATCTATGAGAACTTCAGGGCACAGCAAGGAGTCAGCTCCTTCCTTCTGGTTCTCTGTGCAGGGACTTTTAAATACCAGCTTTCAGGTCTAAGCAGACTGCCCTCTCCCACACACTGTCCCGAGGCACACACGCCCTGACCTGAGCCTCCAGGGTCCCCCGCCACCGCCACTCCCCAGCCACATGCCCACAGGCACCCGTGGGTGCAGCAGGGAGACTCCCCAGGGGCCCAGTGTGGCAGTACCGGGACCCCTGGCATGATGCTGGTGGGGCTTCTTGTGACTCCATTGTCCAGGGGTCGAGGTGCCCACTGTTGTGGACAGTACTGGGGCCCCCAGCCCATCATGTGCTCCCCCAGGAATAGACAGAGTCACACCAAGCAGAGAGTTTATTGAGGTGCTGGACTGTGGGGAGTTTGCAGCGGCAAAGCGGACGCTGGCATGGCAGGGCAGGGGCACGGGGCAGGGCGCCCCCGTCCAAGCAAGGTCTGGGGTTTGGGGTGAGTCTCAGGAACTACTCCTCATGTCCCCAAGGCCCTTCTGGGGAACCCCTCCCTGCTCCCCCCCAGCACCGTGTGGGGCGGTGTGGGGGTCCTTCTCTTTGTCCCTGTGGTCAAGGATGGGGTGACCCCTTGAGATTCACTATAAAAATTAAAATTCCTTTTAAATTACCGGGGAGGGTAGGAGGGTCACCTGGGAGCCCGCTGTCACCAGTCACCTAGAGCCCCGCCGTCCTCCACACCCTCCCGGCCCTGACCCCAGAGTAAAGAGCGGAGGGTGAGTTTGCAGGCACAGGGGCGGGGACAGACACGAGGAGGGAGGCACACAGAGAGAAAGAAGACCAGAGGGGCGGTGAGGGCAAGGCTCCCCTCCCACGGCCTCTGCAGAGCAGAGAGAGTCCCCGAGACTCCCTGGACAGCAGGCCCCATGTGCCCCCAGTCCAGTCCTTGCCAAAGCGCGTGGTCTCCAAGACACACCGGGCCCAGCCTCCGGGAGCGGGGCGCATGGCGGCTACTCCAGGTAGATGTCCTCTGTGGGGCAGGCGTACTCCAGGTGCTCCTGGTAGTACTCCAGGAAGGCGCGGCTGCAGAGATAGTGCCGGCGCCTGCCTCGCGGGGCCACCGCCCGCCCTCCTCCCACCTGGGTCTGCCTGTGACCCCCAGAAGCCACTCCTCAGCTGTCCTGGCCACCAAGGCCTCAAAGCCCCATTCCCACCCGACCCCTATCTGGGCAAGGTGCCTGCATCTTCCCACACCCGGGGTCATCACTCCCCCCAACACCTGCCCCAAGTTCCCACCCGCCTATCGCTTCTCATCTGGCCTTCCCTCTCACCTTTGTCCAAACTCCGCACACCCACTCCCCTGTCCCCACGCCCTCCAGACCTCACTCTGGGTCCATCTCCCCAGCCGGGCCCGCCCCGACCCTACTCACCCCACGCTCTGGGCCACAGGCCGCATCGACTCCTGGGAGACAAAGACGTGGCAGGCAAAGCGGCTCAGCAGAGGGTGTTTTGTGATGAAGCCGAAATAGCTGCAGGGGGTCAGCGTGGGGGTGTCAGAGCATGGCCCCACACCTCAGGGCCCCCAGAGATCTGGACAGAGGGCTTGGGCAGAGGGCAGGGACCAGAGAAACGTGTGGGTCACAGCACGTAAAGATTCGAAGGAGCCTTTTTGGGTCCAGCCCCAACACAGGCACCTCGGGGAGTCAGTGACCTGTGTTAGCTTCCGCACGTCAGGGATGTCCAGCCGCCTCTTCCTTCGTGGAGCCAGCGCTGCAGCCCCCACCCTGCACCCGCCCTGGAGCACAGCCCACAGCAAAGCCACACCCTGTCTTCTGGATGCGCATCTCAGCCGGCCAACTCCACACCCAGAGCCTGCCCAGCCTCACCTGGGTCCCATAAATCCACAGCTGCTTTCTGAGTTCTAACAGGGTGGGGGTGCTGGACAGTGGCCCCTGCAGCCGTGAGAGCCTCCTCCTGGAGCAGAACCTCGCACTTGGCTGCCACTCATTCCAGTCCCTGCCTGACTCTCACTTCTGCCTTTCTTCTCACCCAGAGCATCAGTGACAATCCTGGTTCAGGGTAGAGATACGACCCCCCAACTGTGGCCAGTCCAATCCACATCGACAGAGCCGGGATCTGTGGTCCCCCAGGGGGGACCCACGTGATGGCGTCAGGGCCCACACACGTGCTCATGTTGTCCACGAACATGCTCCGGGCTCATCTCCAGGGCCCTGGTCGGAAACCTCGCTCACAAACGCCAACACTTCGGGGATGTGGACCCGGCGCTGGGCACCATTCTAAGTGCTTCAGGGTGTTCGCTCACGGAACCACACAGCAGCCCTACACGACACAGGGCCTGCGGCGCAGAGGGCTGGGAGGCCCCTCTGAGGACACACAGCCAGGCTGTGGCCGCCTGTGGTCTCCATGGCCACACGGCTCCCTCACCCAAGCACACACAACCGCACACGTCTGCTCTGCCACCAACCTCGCAAGGAAGCAGGTGAAGTGGTCACCTAAGATGACTTCGCAAGTGTGTGCTCCCCTCCAGGGGCTGGGCTGAGTTCTGGAGTGACGACCAGTAAGGTCTCCCCTCCCCCACTGCCTCCACATCTGGATCTGGAGCCACCGGCCTGACCCCCTTCCCTCTGGGAATTGTTCCTGGTCACTGCCTGGGGGCAGGAGCCAGGCTCCCTCTGCTGAAACGCAGGGGTGCTCTTTGCCCCTCCGGTCGGTGCCGGCCGAGGCCCCCATCCGCACGTCTGGCCTGAGCTCCCCACTCCTCAGAGCAGCACCCTGGCCCTGGGCCCGGTCATGCCGTCTCAGTCCCAGGTCGGCAAGCTGGCTCTGACCTGCCCAGGGCTGATGCCGCCCAGGTAGCAGAGAGCCCTCCTTGCTCGCGTGATCACAGAAGTGTCCCAATGATGCGCATGCCGGCCTCAACATCTGTCGCCAGCACAGCCCCAGGGCCATCGTGTCCTTCCTCCAGCCGCCCATCGAGTCCTTGTGAGCCCCTGGTGGGCCCTGTCCCTCTGACTCCCCCCTCCCACCTTCTTCCTCTAGGACACGGGGACCCAATGGGCAGCCGCTGGCTGTAGCCCCCACACCCATGGGTAACCGTGACAGCACTGACCCTCCGAGGTCACACCTGTCACTCCTCACTCTGCCAAGCTACCTCGCTCGCCTCATGGCTGCAGTTACCCACCTGCTTTGAATGGATACCGTCCCCCCAGGTCTCTCTCCCATGCTCCAGACTCAGGTGACCGATGGCCACTCAGTCCCCCTGCACCTTCACAAATGCTGTGCTCCAGGCCGTAGGTCCTCCCCCGGGGCAATGGTCACTGTCTGCCCGTCACGCAGATGCCACGCCACCTGCTGCATCCCATCAACACAGGTCCCCCTGGGGACCCCAGGACACCGCGCCTGGACGACCTCAGCAACGAGCCGGCCTGCACCTGGTGCACCCACTCTGCACAGCAACCAGAGCCAGCGTGTCCGCCTGACTGTGCTGTGCTGCAGCCCGGTAGCCAGTGGGTCAAGCACAAGTCACCAGGCTGCTCTCCAAGACCCCTCACCCACAGCCTGGGCTCAGCAGTCCTCCTAGAAGAACCACCTGTCACCCACTTGCCTTCAGCTGCCTCCTGGATTCCAGGCCCCCTCCTCCCCACAGGTCTGCTCCCTGGGCCCCAGACAGACATCCGCCTGGCCCTGCTGCTTGCAGCGTTCGCTGGCCAGCGTGCTTGTCTGTCTGCACCGCAGACCAGCAGGGAGCCTGCCTGGCCTGTGTCTCCTGGGCCCCGGGGCCGCCCTCAGGGCTGTGGGGCCTGCAGAGGGAAGGCTCTCACCAGCTGTTGCGGGGGTGGCAGCCACAGAATGAGATGTTCTTCATCTGGAAGAAGTGGCTGCAGTGCTGAAACTGGACGGAGGGGACAGAGAGGCCAGTCAGACACTCCTGCCGCCCTGCAGGCCATCCCTCCAGCCCGAGCCCCTGCACCCACCTCAGGTCCACCGCTCAGACTCAGCTTGACCCCCCGGAGAGAAATCTCGAGGTCACAGGAGGCAGGGGGACGCAGGTGGACGGTCAGTTTCCGGGCAGTGGCAATCTGGGGGGATGGAGGAGAAGGAGAGGCCTCATGGGACCTCCCGCCATCCAGCGCTCCCATCAGCGGGCCACTATAGATTGCTCTGCGGGTTCTCAGCATTGGTCCTGGAGCATGTGAGCCAGGGGCCCGGCCGTTCCTCAGTCTCAGGACCAGCCAGTCGCCTCTCTGCAGTCTGCCTTCCTTGTCTTCCTTCTGTCCCTCCAGCCAGGACCACAGCCCCTGCCATTCCTGCCTTCCCCACCCGTCCCCATGGCCGGGCCTGTGGTGGGGGTACTGGTAGTCTCAAGGGCAGTCTGTCTTGCTGAACCACAGGGCCAGCAGAGGAGCGGCTGGTCAGGAAATGCCCACTGAGGCCGGGAATGAGTGAGCAGATGACCGGCAGGCTGCCACGGGCCCCACCTCTGCACTGACCTTCTGCATGGCCGCGCACAGGATCCCGTTGCCCTGGTGGCACGGCACCTCCACAGAGCCCAGGAACTGCACGTCGAAGCGCTCCACCCAGCAGGGGCTCCGCTTGCTCCCTGGGGGTTACAAGGCACCCAGGTCAGGGGTGGGGGGGCCTGAGGGGACTAGATGCCCTTGGAGATGGGGCCTTACCCAGCAGCTCCTTGGCAGGGCCGGGCACGGCGTGGGCGTAGAAGGCAGGGAAGACGCCCCGCTCCCCCGTGCGCATGTTGAAGCCCCGAAACCAGAAGTCATCCTCCTCGGCCTCCACCAGCACCGGGTCATCCACGTCCAGCTCCAGCTCGTCGGGATGGCGGGGGATGAACCTGCAGTCAGGGCAGAGGTAGGACTCGAGGGGCGGCAGGGGACCGGTGGCTCGCGTCCACCAGTGTCCTGTGCCTGGAGCGTGACGAAAAGACAGAGGCTGTACCTGAAGACAGCCCGATGGGTTTGCTCTCTCTCCTCCCCGTTGACCAGGCAGGAAAAGAGGCCAAAGGACTCGGTGCCTGAGAGACAGGAGACGGACACTCAGAAAGAGGGACGGAAAGCACTTCCAGGCCTGGCCAAGTTCACCTCCCTCACCCTCCAGCCTTGGGCAGGGAGGGAGGAGGGCAGCCCTTCCCACCCCTAGGCAGCCTCTTGGGGGTCTGGGGAAAGTGCAGCCCGCCAGCCCCAGGCCCTCAGGGCACCCTGAGCACCCCCGCCCCCCCCACTCACTGGAGGACCGAGACGTGCTGTTGACGAACACGTTGAGGAACTTCTTGGAGAAGGTGAGGTCGGGGCTGTCCGGGGAGGCGCCCTCTGGGCCCTGACCCACACCCCGCAGAGCAGTTCCCGCCTCGTCCTCGCTGGCCTCGCCACCACTGTCCTCCTCGCTGTCCTCCTCGCCCAGGCCTGCGCAGCGCCGCAGGCTCACCAGCTCCAGCTGCGTGTGCTCGTCCACCACCAGTGTGTACTTGACCGCATCGTACACCAGCGAGGCATCCAGCGGGGCTTCCGGGCCCCCGCCCCTGCCCCCAGGGGGCCCCACCTTGTCCTCGGTCTCATCCTCGTCCTCTTCGTCCTCATCCTCCTCCTCCGAGCAGGCAGCGGAGCAGGCACGGCCGGGGCGGGCAGCGCGGCCCGGGGTGGCCCACAGCGGTGTGATGGTGTCGCGCGTGGGGTTGCTGAGGAAAAGGCAGGGCCCGGGCTGCGCAGAACCAGGCCGGGGCGCGGGGGGCGCGGGGGGCGGCGGCCCGCACAGGGTCTCCATGTCCACCAGCTCCACGCCACCCCTGCCCGCAGCCTCGGAAGCCCCGCCCGCAGGTGATGCGGCCTCCCCGGGAGGACGTTGCGCAGGAGACAGGCACTGGCCAGGGCAGAGGATGGGCGAGGACCCCTCGGAGATCATGCGGCTCACGAGGTTGCTGAGCAGCCAGGGCGAATCGGCGTCCTCGCTGAGGTCCGGCTCTGACTCGGAGCCGGACTCATACTCGCTGTTGGTGTCATCCTGGCCCACGGGTAGGAAGGCCGGACGGCGAGGGGGCTCGCACGCGGGCTCGGGCTCGGGCTCGGGCTCCGAGGCAGGCGACGAAGCCTCCTCGATGGAGTTGGTGAGGTGCGAGGAGCGGCCGCTGCTGCTGCTGAGCTCCAGCTCCGTCTCCGAGATGGACGAGATCATGCGCCCCAGGCGCGCGGCCCCTGCGTCCTCCGAGTCGGAGCCGGGCGACGACAGCTCCTGGCTGCTGCGCCGGCCCCCGGGGCCCGCACTGGAGCCGCTCCCCAGGTCAACCTCGATGCCGGGATCTGAGGTGGGGGAAGCCCCACTGGGGGCTGGGGGGTCCCCGGGTCGGTTCCCTTCGCAGTCACAGCCTGGGCCCGCAGGGGACTGTGCCCCACGGGGACAGGTGTCAGCGGGCAGGCGTCGTGCAGGTGGCTCTGCAGAGGGGGCATGCGTCAGCCAGCCCACTGCCGTCCCCTCCTCCTTCCCTAGCCTCCGGGTCCCCAGTGTCCTGCTCACCTCGGAGGGGCTCCTGGGGGTGTGAGCACAGCTCTGTCTCTTGCCAGGAAGCCGGAGGTGGTGGGGCAAAGCCTCCGTTGTTATTCAGGGAGTCCTGTGGCAGGGATGAAAAAGTCGCTGAGTGGGGGTGCCCCAGCTCTCAGGGGCAGGAGTCGCAGGCTGCCGAGGGTGGCAGAGCCCTGGATGAAAGGTCTGGGCCCTCACCTGGGCGCCCAGCATAGTCAGGCTGAGTGTGGTGGGCCGGTGCTTGCGGGGCTCCTCCGAGGAGGGTGAGGGGCTCCGCAGCTCCAGAGCAGGGGCCTCTGAGCAGGGGCTTCCCGGATCCTTGCCCTCCCCTTCCTCCTCCTCCTCATCTTCCTCCTCTTCTTCCTCCTCCTCCTCTTCATTGTCATCAATCATCTCAAACTCCTGGAAGTCATCCTGGAAGGAGCAGATGGGGTGCAGCTGCTCCGAACGCCCCAGGGACAGGCTGTCCTGCAGGAAGGAGGGACAGGGCAGAGCTAGGCGAGAGTGTGACAGTGACTCAGGGCCCCAGGTGTCAGAACAGGGGAATGCAGAGAGCTGCAAGTCCGGGGAGAGGAACCCCCAGGTCCCTCTGCTCCCCGGCATAGCAGCTCTGCTGTTTTTCATCTGCTGCAGACACGTAAGGGTCACTCTGGTTCTTGGTGAGAGCCCCAGCTCCCAAGCCTGGGCGACAGAGTCTCAGAGTAGCCCCAGCCCTGCTGCCGGCCTCATCTCACCCCCACAGCCCCCACACCGGACAGCCCCGCTCCCCTTCACTGTAGTTCGACATAGCACACAGGAGCTGGGAAGTGTTTGGACAGCTTCGCCCACCGGGCTGTGAGCCCCGCTTCTCAGACCCAGGCCGGCGGTCTGTACTGGGCAGGACCTACCCACAGCAGATGCTCAGGAAATGTCGAATGAGTGCAGGAAGGAAGACCCAGCCAGCACCCAGGACTGCCCAGCTAGCACCTGCCTCAGGGCCTCTGACACAGTTATTCCGTGGGGGCAATTTCTCTCCTCCAGTCCCTCCTGCCTACGCCCTCATCAGCCCAGTTCTGGCTAGTCCTCCCTGAGGGCATGCTTGTCCCACGGAGTGTCTGGGTTGGGTTCCCTTCCCCCTCACTGCACCTGGTGTCCTCCGGGTGGAACCCGGTCCCCAACACTTAGACAGCCACCTCTCTGACACGTCTTTCTCCCCCACTGGGCTCCAAACTCCTGAAGGCAAGGGGCACACCTGTCCTGTTCTCTCAAGCCCCTGGGAGCTGCTGGCACATGCCACATGGCAGCAGCTCAGAAATGTTCTTGAAGGAACGAAAACAGAAATGGATGGGGAGACAGGAAGAGGAGAACAGGAGGGAGGAGAGAGGGGAGAAATGGTTGCAGGGGTGGGGATGTGGGGCAGAGGGAGGCAGGTAGGGCAGTGCTGGGCAGGAGGCAGGGGGGGCTGGAAAGGTTGTGTCTGTCGGGGAGTGCTCTCCCAAAGCCCAGGCAAGCCGGCTGCGCGAAGCTGGCCTGCTGATGGGGGTCAAGCGAGGACTGCCTGGGAAGACCCTCGGTGGAGGTTAGGGAGAGAGAGGTTTGATGTCCAGGAAGACCCCCGGCCAAGGGGAGGGGCGACCAGAGCATCTCAGGGTTCGAGGCAGAGCTCCTGAAGCACTCCCTGAGAGGGCTCGCCGCCCGTGCCCCCGCCCCCCACCTTCTCGCAGTGGTCCGAGTCGTAGCTGAGGCCCAGGCCGCAGTCATCAGTGATCTCAGACAGGTCTTCGTCCTCAAACTCCTCCAGGCTGATGTCCTGGGGGGGCCTGGGGGGCAGATCGGGTCAGGCAGCAAGGACAGAGCTCCAGGAAGAGCCAGCAGCCCCAGGGCCCTGTGGGGGAGCTGGTCCTAGAGGGGCCCAGCTCCTAGGCCTCAGGGTCTCCACAGTGCGTGACTTCCAGATGCCCGTTCCGCCGGCACTGTGAGACCCAAGCTCTGCTCTCCAGGGGATGTTCCCCACGACCTGAGCCCCGGCCCGCCCGCAGGGGCCCCTGGTCTGATCAGCCCTCCTTCCCGTTCACCTCCCCTGCTCCGCCCCAGGCCCCTCCGGAGCTCGGCTTGGGCCTCCGGGGAGTCGGGCTGCCCCGAGCGGGGGAGGGGAGCCAAGGCTCCAGCGGCAGCAGGAGAGGGAGGGGTCAGCCCTTCTGGGGCCCAGTCTGCCAATTTGTCTCCCCTTCCCAGCCCAGGGCAGGCCTACACCCAGAGGTCCAGCCCTCTCCGCACCACAGCCCCTTCCCCCGGGCGCCAGGCCTCCAGCGAGGGCGGCCCCACAAAGCCAGAGGGGCAGGCCGCACGCGGAGCGGGGCTCAGGTCCTGGTCGCTGGCCGCCCGCAGGGCCTGGGCCGGGGACCTCCACCCTTGAAGGGTCAGCTGGCCGGGAGGGATGCGGCACTGGACCCCGGCGGGAAATGCGGCGGAGGCGGGGGGCCGCTGGGGCTGGAGTAGGGGTGAGGGGAGGACAGGAACGGGGAGACCGGTGGTCAGGAGTCCGGGCCTCGGGACCAGGAGGGCCGGGGCTCGGGGCCGGGGCCCGGGCGCGGGGGGCGGCGGCAGGCCGGCGAGCGGCCGGGGAGGGGCCGAGCGGGGCCGCGGAAGGGGCGGCCGGCGGGCGCGCCCGTACCTGCAGCCGGGCGGCGACAGCGAGTGGAAGGTGGAGAGGGCGAACATCTGCGCGCGGTCCGCCATCTTCCCCGGGAGCGGCCGCGGCGGGGCGGGGCGCGCCGGCCGCGGGGTCCCCTCGGTGCTCGCGCCCTCACCTCGTGACACGCCCTGCGACACCCCGCCCGCCACACACCTCGACCGCCCGCAGGACACCGCGGCAGCCGGAGCGGACGCCGCAGGGGGAGGGGGAGGGGCGAGGATCCGGGAGGGGACGGGGGAGGGGCCGGGGAGGGGACAGGGGAGGGGACAGCGGGCGGGCGGTGGCGGCGGGGAGGCCGATCGGAGGGGGGACGTTGGTCGGGCCGAGAGGCCCTGGTCCGGGAAGGAGCGGGTGCGTGGCTGGTTTTCAGGGAGCAGGAGAGAAGTGGATTGGCGGAGATGGGGGATCAGGCTCGGGTCCAGGACGGTCTGCGCGCGGGGACGGGCGGGGGGCGGCCCATGACCAGGACACTGCGCGGGCCCGGTCGCAGGAAGGCAGCGGTCTGGGTTCGCAGACCCCTGGAGACTGGGGTTTGGGGGCAGGGGCTCGTGGGGGACGGCGGGCCCAGCACCTGCACCGACGTCTCAAGGAGCCAGAACGGAGGAACTGGGGTCCCGGGCCTGGCGCGAGGGGATGTGGCCGGTCTGGGCGTGCCTCGCCCGGGCCTCAGGAGCTGTCCGCCTCTGAGTGCTGACGGGGGCCGCGGGAGCTGTCCGCCCTTGGGTGCTGACCGGGGAAGAACAGGGACCTCTGCTGAGGATGCTGACCTCTGTGGGACGCAGAGTGGACCACAATCAGGTTGGCGCCTGGGGCTAAAACTGGACTGTTGGGACATAGTGGGGACCACGCAGACTGGACAGAGGTCCTGGTGGGCCTTGGAGGAAGCTGCAGCCGGGAGGCTGTGTCTGTTCCAATGGAGAATGTACTCCAGCTGCCCCTGTGACCGGCGCCATTCAGGACTCAGGCCGTGGGAGGCCAGCGATGTCTGCAGTCCAGCTCAGGAGCTGGGCTCCGGCGGGTTGGCCGGCGTGCGGGTAGGGGCCACAACCAGGGCCAGGAGGACGGCTGATAACGACAGGGTGGGCAGGCTTTCCGGAAATTTAGCTAAGGCAGGAAGTGAGGAATCCAACAAGAGTGGAACTGTGAAAATTCCCTTTTTCCCCATCAATGCAGTTCTCGAACCCTGACATTTCTTTGTCCAAATCATTTCTGTGAAAAGGTATTTCTGAGGGAAGGGTGAAGAACTGGAGTGCTGACTGCCCTGATGCCAGGGCAGAAGGAGCCCTCGCCTGCTGGGAAGGGCAACACCGCCCACTCTCTGGTGGCTGCCATGCCAGCCCAGAGGGGGCAGCCAGGGCAGATCACACCATGTTGTGCCCCCAACACAGTCTGCATTTCATCCGATTGCAGTGTTTTTCTAAGAATGGCATTTAGCGGTGTGTCCCCACTGCCCAATGACTGAGAGCTGCGTGAAGGCAGAGGCACTACCTCCCTACCTTGAACCTGCACGACCAGCTGCAGGGCCTGGCACAGAGCAGGTGCTCAGCAGGTGTCTGAATGAACGGCTGAATGCATGGCAGAGTTTACGGGCTCTAGCAGGTCTGGGGCATTAAGTCCTTGTCATCATGCTGGCTTTCCAATTTTAGGGCCACTAAGAACACTCCCAGTTTCTGTGGAGTCTGGACATGTTAACCACTCCCTGACTATCCCCACAGGACTCTAGATCTCTTCCCAGAATTCAGAGTGCGACCCCCGCTTCCCACATTTTCTTGTGATCCTGAGTCTCGCCATCAAGCCGCTGACTTGGACATTCATGTAAATGACCCCTCCAACACCCGTCAGCCAGGCCCTTAACTTCGGATCAGTGGACAGCCTTTGGCCCCTTAGACTCTGGTGACCTCTCCCCTACAGGCCTCAGCATTCACCTCCACCTGGGACTGCGCCAGCCTCGAAGCCTTCCACCCCCAAATCCCATCTCAGATTCACCCTCCTCTCCCCTCCCCTCCTTTTATGAGACAGTTCAACCCCAGGAAGGCAAAGGTCCTGAAGTGGGGGCTCCACCTCCCATTGTATCTGTGAAGTCTTCCGTGTGTCCCCAAAGCACAGAGAGAAAGTCACCAGCCTCATGGCCTGAGAAACTGTGGTACCCATCTTTACCTGGCCATCAAGTTTCTGAACATGAACAAGTTACTTAAACCTATGGACCTGTTTCTTCCTCTGCACGCTGACCCCCACAAGGACCACCTGAGACAGCATGTGTGCAGCCCCAGGCACAGGCTTATGCATGGTTCTGGTCACTCCAGGACCCCCTGGCCCCTGCACCAGTGGCCAGACGCCAGTGGTGAGAGCTGGAACACTAGCTAAGTGTTTCAGAGGTCATTCCATCTTCCTATCAGACTGGTTGTCTGCAGACAGCACAGGAGATTGGAGAAGCACTGTATCCAGTGGCAACCCACACATGCATCCCTTTCACCTTAAAATGAGGTGATGTCATACACGATCCTGTGTTGGTATAGTGTGCATTGTCCAAGGTCCTGCAGAGTGATGCTCCTCTGAGATACTGTGGAGAGGGGAGGCAAACCCACATCCAGAGGTGTCAATCCCTGGGTGGGAAGGATCTGCTGTGGACTACTGGTCACCAGGTTGTCTGGAGATGGTACCACATCAGGAGCTCAACACTGAGCTTGCCTGCTAACAGGCCAGACATTCAGCAGCAGGGGTCATTCCATCAGCCTTGATAAGAGAGCCTGTTTTGGTGGGCATACCCTGCACCCCTCCACCCTGCAACTCCATTTTCAGGCCCACTGCACAAGCACAGGGGCGCCAAGGACAGAAGCTGGCTGACGTCTGTCTATCTGCTTTGTTGTTGAGTGACCCTCTGCAGTGAGCATCAACATGAGGCGCAAAGGCACAGGCACTTGTGAGCACCCCCACAGGGCCTTCTTCCCCAGCCCTCCTCATCTCCAGTATTGCCTCTTGCCCTTCCCAGTCCCCAGACCAACAGCAGTAAGACGTCCATCATGACCCGTCTGCCATGTGCGTTCCTTCCTTAGCCCACTCCTACTCTGTCTGCGCTCCCGCCCTACGAGGTGTACTGCTTGCTCTGCCTGGAGGACGTCCCTCATTACTGTTTTTTAGGGCCACCCCACCCTGAAGCGGACATCAGCGCAGCAGTCCTCTATTTTCAACTCGTATCAACACAGCAAGTTAACCCATCTGTGCACTAGACCTTAGGATTCCTTCCTGTAAATGGCCCTCTGGGCAAGCTTGGGTCCAACTGTTTCTCACTGTGCAGAGAACTGCTGCTGAGCCTGTCTAACCTACTGGCTTGGTGGTCGGTCAGTATCTCGCTCAGAACAGGCAGATTCAATCACATGGTCGCTGATGTCCCACAGTCCGGCACTTAGTCTCTGCTCGGGCCCAGCAGTCTGCCAGAAGCTGCTTTTAGTTGGTAAGTCGCTCTGCACTGCACCAGGCGCGGTCTTGCTTCTGACCCCTAGGAATGTGCATCACAAACCTCGTGGTAGGTCCTGCCAAAGCGGTCACTCAGGCTCCCTATCCGCCACAAATAAACCCGACTGTAGCCCACTGGTTCTGCCAAGTGGGGGAACCCATCCTCCAATCTCCACCTCCAACACACCCTTTTGCTCTGGGCCCCGTTCAAAGCTAGCGGTCTTCCAAGCCATCCAGTACACGGGTCACAACAGTATTCCCATCCCAAGTGTGCTGCATGTTCATTCCAAAATCGAGGTCCATCGAGAGCCATGCCCCCTTCTTCATGACAGGGATGCAAGGTGTAGTAACTTGTTCTTATCTTAGAGGTGACGACCTGGTTTGCCCCACAGCACGGCAGCCCTGAAGACTTTATTGCTGACAGACTCCAGAACTCCTTCTTCTTCTTAAGATTTTACTGATTTATTTTTAGAAGAGGGAAAGGGAGGCAGAAAGGGAGAGAAACACTGATGTGTGATCAGTTGCCTACCACAAGCCCTCAACTGCAACCCAGGCATGTGCCCTGACTGGGAATGGAACCAGCGACCTCTCAGATCACAGGCTGGCACTCAATCCACTGAGCCACACCAGCCAGGGCCGACTCCAGAACTTCTGAGGGCTTCTCTGACGTGCATTGATGAGCACTGTCTTACCAGGGACAGTGCACTGGTCACTTCCTTCTGCACCATGTCCAGTTAGCATGTCATCACATTATGTGATGTCTGGATGATCAAAGTCTCAGTGGACTATCCTGTGACAGAGAGCAGGAGAGTTAAAACTGCCACAAGCAAGGCAACGAATGTATTTGTCTACCCTCCCCATATAGACACGAACGGCTTTTGGAGACGTGCTCTGCTACTGAGATTGAAAAGAATTTTCACCATACTGATAAGTACAACAGATGCTGAACTAAAAATTGCTGATTAAATCCATGATTTTCAACCTCTTTCATCTCATGGCACACACAAAGTAATTACTAAAATTTTGTCGCAAACCAAAAATATATATTTTTTGCTGATATGACCAAAAAATAGATTTAATTTTGGTTCATTCACACCAGATAGCTACTGTTGTGTTGCCTGTTGTCATTTTTTTTAGTTGACAATCTACGGGAAGAGGTCAGGGCCCCTGACTAAATAGTCAGGTATTGCATGTTTTAAAAGTTCTTGTGGCACACCACTTGAAAATCGCTGAACTAAATGAATGAATGAATGAATGCCTCTTTGAACTGTGACATATTAACCCCTCTACCTCTGCCTTAATTTTCCCCAACGTTGTGTTCTGTCCAGCTGTCCCTGGAACATTCATTTCCCTCCCTTTCTCAATGAACGTGTGAGCTCCAGACTCCCAAATACTCTCAGTGTTTCCAAACACTCTCTAAGGAGTGACAGACTAAAAGCTTACATGAAAAGTATAAGGAATATATGACCTAATAAGCATTATATCCAATTAGCCATGTGCTCTGAATTGTTTTTATTTTTCTAACAATGAGATTGAAAAGTGGGAAATAGTTATTTCTAAGAAAATAAAAATGGAAAGGAACTGTACTCTGATTTTGCCACTACATTCTTCTTTATGCCTATATACTAACACAGACACACACAGGCATTTTTTCTAATAAAAAACAAGATTTTCCCATATACACATTAGTCCACAACTCATTCTCTCAAGACAGTAATAACACCCTGGCTATTCTTTCTGGGTGTGTAGAGCTACCTTGTTCTTTTTAAAGGCTGCATTATATTCCCTTGTATGGACCACTGTTTCTTCATTCGTGTCTCTGCAGCTGGCACTGATCTTGCTTCATTCACTTGAATCCCTCTGGATTTTGCAGGGGTCGTCCAGGTGAGCGGAAGGTGGTGAACTGGGGTCACCACTTTATCTGTCGGAGAGACACCACCTCTGCAATCCCACCTTGGAAGCAGCATCACTTCTGATTCACGGTCCTGGGGAGGGTGAGTGCGGTGGGGAGTTCCAAGGGCTGCCCTGTGCTGTTGTCAGCACGGTTCTTAGGAACAGGCCAGGGAGCCCTGCGCAGCTGTGCCCGCGCAGGCACAGTCGCCCACCCAAGAGTGCACTGGGGCCAGAGAAGCACCCGCAGGGCTTGCACCAGGACTCCACTTCTCATCTTGTCCCAGAACCAGTGGCTCCCGGTGCGCCAGGTACCCCACGCCAGGTCAGCTCAGATCCTGTACCTAACAGCCCCTGAAAGGTCTGGATAGTCCTTTTTCCAACGCAGATCTCTTTAAGTAGTTACTTTAAGTGGCTCTAGGTCCCTCTGGGGAAGAACTGAGGAGGAATATCTTTTAATATACTTATGGTGACATCCTAGGACCCTTCCCTCTGTCACCCAGTGAGCTCCAGGCCTCAGGCCCGGCTCAGATTCAGACAGAGCGAGGTTTACGGTGGTTTTCCACAGCGGCAACGGACCTTCGCCTTCTGATCAACAACTCTCGATGTCCTTCTGGTTATTCAAGTCAAACCCCCCCGCCCCCAAACCCCACGGTCCAACAGGCCTGTCACTGCTCCCTGGGGCTGCCTCTGAAGCCGGGGACAGCACGGGAGGCCAAGGGGGCAAGGGGACGTGACGCAGCCCTAGGTGTCTGCTCCAGGTGCGAGCCTTTCCCTCCTGGGTTTGATTTTGTACCTGATTCTCGATCTGGAGACAAGAGGGGTAGTTTCAAGCAGTACAAGAACCTCCTCTCAGAGGTGCGCTTCCTCTGACACGGGGCCCAGCGGTGATTGGGAATTTAAGACGCTAGACGCCAGTGGAGTTGTCCCAAGTGTCCCAACGTTTCATTCACATCCAGTGTTTACACGGCACCTACCAGGCACCACGCACTCTCCGCCTCCCCCAAGTGCGACCCACGTTCGGGACGGGCCGCACTCACACGAGGGCTCTCTCCCTGCCGACTGCCCCCGTGAGGGGCTACCACCGCCCGCATGGCCCCGTCCGCTCCGCACCCGGAGGCTGCCTGGCTTCTCGGCCGACCCGACCTTCCGAGCGAACCTACCGCTGCGCTCCGGGAGCACGGCGCAGGGCGCTCGCGAGACGCACACCTTCCCCCACGTGACTGGACTGCCTGACCCGCCGCTGGCAGGGTGCCCCGACGCTCACGGCGCTTGTGATTGGCGCTCGCCGCTTCCGGTCTTTCCAGCGGCCCCGCCCACAGGGCGAGAGAGCTGGGGCGGGGCAAAGCGGAGGCGCGCAGAATTCGGCCCCTGGAAGGGCTCCGGACCAGGGTCACGGACAGGGCCGAGTGGCGCCGTAAAGAGCCGGACACTGCCGGAGAGACCCGAGTCCGACCGGAGTAGCGCAGGCGGGCCGGAAGTACAGCCGAGCGCAGTCCAGCAAGCCCGAAGTGCGCTGAGCGCGCTGGGCGTTGGGCCCCGGCGAGCCCGAGGCATGGCGGCGGAAGGCACTGATGTGGTCAGAGGTGGGATTGTCGGCGGCCGCCCGGCCACGGACGGCTTGCGGCAGTCTAAGTGCCCGGACGCGATCACGAGCCGGCGGCGCAGCTCGGCGCAGTCCCGTGAGGCCGAGCGCCGAGCCTACCAGTGGTGCCGGGAGTACCTAGGCGGTGCCTGGCGCCGAGTCCGGCCGGAGGAGCTGAGGGTTGACCCCGTGAGGTGGGAGGTCAGGGGTCATCCCCTCCGACGTGCGGGACGGGAAGGACGGGCCGGGGCGGGGAACCCGCGGCAGACTGAGACCCCGGTGTGCTCCGCAGCGGGGGCCTCAGCAACCTGCTCTTCCGCTGCGTGCTGCCGGACCATCTGCCCAGCGCTGGCGAGGAGCCCCGGGAGGTGCTGCTGCGGCTGTATGGGGCCATCCTGCAGGTGAGGACGCAGTGAGGGCTTCCCACCGAAGCCTGACAGGTGGTACAGCCCCACCGAGGATGAGGCGCCGAGGCTCAGGGGCTGAGGGGCGTGCCCGTTTTATGCTGCAGCCTTCGTTTGGAGCTTCCCGGCGGCAGAAGGAGCCCCAGCGGTGCTGGGAGCAGGAAGCAGACCCTCTGTGCATCCCCGCTGCTTTGTGCGTGACTACTGACCCTTGTCATCCTTCAGGGCGTGGACTCCTTGGTCCTGGAAAGTGTGATGTTCGCCATCCTTGCGGAGCGGTCCCTGGGGCCCCAGCTCTACGGAGTCTTTCCAGAGGGCCGACTGGAACAGTACATCCCAGTAGGAGGCACCTCCTTCCCCACACCCTCCCCCCCATCCCGTGTCAGCCCTCACTCCCTGACCCGAGACCCCGACCTCTCCCCACGACCCCATCCCTCCCCACTCCCGCCCCAGCCCACTCACCACTCTGAGAGGTTCCTGGGTGCAGAGCCGGCCACTGAAAACGGGAGACCTTCGAGAGCCAGTGTTGTCAGCAGCCATTGCCACAAAGATGGCGCGGTTCCACGGCATGGAGATGCCCTTCACTAAGGAGCCCCGCTGGCTGTTTGGGACCATGGAGAGGCGAGTTGGGGGCCTCTGCAGGGCTCTGTACCCCCGGGCTGTGGCAGTGGGTCAAGTGGCTCAGGCGTCCCAGGGTTTAGCATCATCTTTCACAGAACAGGTTTCCAAACGTCTGCCAGACAGGCAGTACAGTGACAGGAGAACAGCAGGGACAGGCCGGCTCGGGGGTGAGAGGAAGAGTGGGGCACAGAGCATGTGCATCCTCTTCTTCGGACCTCAGGTACCTGAAGCAGATCCTGGACCTGCCCCCCACTGGCCGCCCCCAGGTGAATCTGCTGAAGATGTACAGCCTCAAGGAGGAGATGGGAAACCTCAGGTGAGGACAGGCAGGACAGTATGGGTAGAGGACGGAAGAGCACAGGAGGCGCAGCTGGGAGCCCACAGCATCCTCCCCAGGGTTTGCCGAGGGCCCAGGAGGGTGGCTCTGGCCCTCCTCAGGTCACTCCTGCTCAGATACATGGCCCTGTTGCCTGCAGGAAGTTGCTAGACTCTACCCCGTCGCCAGTGGTCTTCTGCCACAACGACATCCAGGAAGGTAGGAGAAGTCATGTGAACCTCCAACCTAAGGCGAAGGGGCCGGGGGGCCCTGGGTGACCAGAACCCACCACACTCCCGCAGGGAACATCTTGTTGCTCTCCGAGCCAGAAAACGCCGACAGCATCATGTTGGTCGACTTTGAGTACAGCAGCTACAACTACAGGTGAGGCCCATGGCCCCCCGCCCTGGGAAGCAGACCAGGCCTCCATCTCTGCCTCCCAGCCGCCCGGGGACTTGGGGACTGAGTGTCCGCCTTATTCCCCCAGGGGCTTTGACATTGGGAACCATTTTTGTGAGTGGGTTTATGATTACACTCACGAGGAGTGGCCTTTCTACAAAGCGCAGCCCGCAGACTACCCTACCCGGGGACAGCAGGTATGGCGGCCGGAGGCCTGTGAGCAGGGAGGGAGGCAGAGCCAGGACCGAGCAGTGAGAAAGGGTGCTCCCTGAAGAGTGCTCCATTCTCCCCATGTCCTGACTCTGGTCTGTTGGCCCCAGCTCCATTTCATTCGCCATTATCTGGCAGAGGTAAAGAAAGGTGAGACTATCTCCCAAGAGGAGCAGAAGAAACTGGAAGAAGATTTGCTGGTGGAGGCTAATTGGTGAGGTTCACTGGGTGGCAGAGTAGAGCCGGGCGGCAGGGGGTAGGGGCAGGGGAAGAAGCAGACCAGTGCCAGTGCTGAGTGGGGGGCGGGCAGCACAAGGGTCCAGTCGAGGCTGGCAGAGGAGTGGGCGCAGGCTGTGGGTTAGGGCGGTGGAGGAGAAGTTGGAGTTCTGGAACGCAGGCAAGGCCAGATGTGCCCCCATCCCCCCTGCTTCCCCCACCCTCAGGTACGCTCTGGCATCCCATTTCTTTTGGGGTCTCTGGTCCACCCTGCAGGCATCCATGTCCACCATAGAGTTCGGTTACCTGGTGAGTAACCCAGGTGGTGAGGTGGATGGGGGAGGCGGAACTGCAGGGGCCTCTGGGCCTCCAGGAGCTCTGGGCAGTCCTGGGATGCTGTGGGCGCACTGGGGGCTGTGGGTGCTCGTCCCAGCCCTGCTCACCAGTATGTGGGTGGTCTCCTCCCCAGGAGTACGCCCAGTCTCGGTTCCAGTTGTACTTCCAGCAGAAGGGGCAGCTGACCAGCCTCCACCCCCCATCCTGACTCTTCACCCCAGTTCCTTGGATGTTCCCAGAGCCTCCAGGGCAGGACCTTGGAGGGAGGGGCCAAGAGCAGGAGGCCCTGCGGACTGGGCTGAGGCCCTGGGCGAGGGGTTGAGGTGGCTGACCTCTCCCCCAGTTCGAACAGGTCCCCACGGGTGGGAACCCCTGGACTGTGCACCTTGAAACAATAAACGAGCTTCTTCACACCCTGTCCTAGCCCTGCTCAGTCCAGCAGAAAGTAGCAGCAGAGGACTCATTCAGATTGACAGAGTAACCACTGCTCTGAGCCTCAGTTTCCCCTCCTGAAAAGCATGGCTTTCAGTGCTGTGGGCTTGAAAGTTAAGGGTCCATCTTGCCAATGGGAGGCCCCTCCCCTCTGCCCTTCCTGGATCCAGGTTGAGAGTGACAAATGCTCAAGGAACTGCGTAGGGGACTGGGGAGCAATGAGGGTGCAAAGAATGCCCTGGGTGGGGCTGCCCAACCCTGCGCTCTGGAGATCAGGGGACAAGGCGACAGCTGACACAGATGACCTTTTCCCTACATTTGACTATTTTTAGCTCTAATGCCACCATCCTCACGTGAGACCCTTTACCCCACCCCCACCCCAGTTTCCCAGACCTTTGAACAGTCTTCACCTTGTGGAAGCCTGGCCCCCTCACCCTGAGTTCCGCTAGGGAGGGGAGGGGAGTCTGGTGGCCGCCGCTTCTGTTTTCTCAGCCCAAATTTGGGAGTTGGTGTCAGGTTCCTGGTGAGGGCGGGGCGGGGGTGGCCAGTCTGAAGGACGTGGGGACACGGGCCAGAGTGACTGGCCCCACACGCAGACAGGAGTGAGCCCGAGCTGTGCTGTGAGTGGAGTGGGGAACAACACAGGGCCCCGCCGGACTCAGAGCACTGTGTGTGGGCGAGGGCGCACGAGGCCCCACGCGGTCGGGGCTGGGGGCACCCGAACGCGCCTCGCTCCGGACAACAAGGCTTCCTGGGGCACCTCCCGATGCCGCCCTTCACTGCTCTCTGGGATCCTGAAGTTTTCAAGGCCTTGAACCCACCCCCAACCTGAGCCCTGCACCGCTGTGGCGGGTCCTGCCCTGAACGCGGGCGCAAGGGTTCGCGGCCGTTGGCCGGGCTGGGGTCTGGGCTGGGCTGGGGTCTGGGCGGCGGCGGCGGCGGCGGCGGCGGCGGCGGCGGCTGCGGCGGGCCTGGGGCGCTGGCAGGGCTGCTGCTAACAGGGAGGGGGCGGGGGCAGGCCGCAGGTAGGGCCTCGATGGGGGTGGGGTAGGCCTGAGCCCGCCAGAACGCCAGAACACCCTTCCGCCCCCCTCCCAGGTGCCGGCCAACCACCAGGATGGCGGAAGCGCACCAGGCTGTGGCCTTCCAGTTTACTGTGACCCCAGATGGGGTTGATTTTCGGCTCAGTAGGGAGGCCCTGAAACACATCTATGTGTCTGGGATCAACTCCTGGAAGAAACGCCTGATTCGAATCAAGGTGGGCGCAACTGGTTATCCTGGCCTCTTCCTGCCAGCAGGTGCAGCAGAATAGAGCCTTCTAGAGGCAGAGGCCAGGTGTCGTCAGCTGCTCCATTGTGCAGGTGCTCCATCTCCACCTTGGCTGGCAGTTCCACTGGGGAATAGGCTGTAGTGGCGCAGAAACCAGAGGGTTGGTGGAGGAGAGGAGACGGGTGTGAAAGAAGTGGCAGTGGGTACTGAGCAGTGGGGTGCTGCAGGTGTGGGACTGAAGAGGAGGGGAAGACGAGGAGTAAGGACACAGCAGGGGGACAAAGGAGAAAGCCTTCCAGGCAAAAGCCAGGACCTGACACATGCTCCCTTGCCCTGTTTCTGCCCCACAGAATGGCATCCTCAGGGGTGTGTATCCTGGCAGCCCTACCAGCTGGCTGGTCGTCGTCATGACAACAGTGGGGTCTTCCTACTGTAACTTGGACATTTCCAAGGGGCTGGTCTGTTACATCCAGAAACACCTCCCTCAGGGGTGAGGAATGGGGCTGCAAAAGAGGTTGGGTGGGCTCCATGGCCAGGGTTCCTAAGCTGGGCAGACACAGGACAGTAGCCATCAGAGGTCATGGGGTGGCCCCCGACCCTGGGCCACACACATCCATACATGTGTGTGGTACACCTCGTGAAGGTGCCTGGGGAGGCTGTTCTTCGGTGCCTCCAAGATGACTTACCACCATGGAGAGTGCGGGGTCAGAATTTCCCCAAGGCTGTTCCAGTGGACACCTGCAGCCCTCTCCCCTTCTCTGACAGATACGGCCCCTACCAAACCCCCCAGACACGGGCACTGGTCAGCATGGCCGTCTTCTCCACGGGGGTCTGGATGACGGGCATCTTCTTCTTCCGCCAAACCCTGAAGCTGCTGCTTTCCTACCATGGCTGGATGTTCGAGATGCACGGCAAGACCAGCCGCTTTACCAAAGCCTGGGCTGTGAGCAGAAGCCGGGGAAGGGGTCTGGTTTGAGACCTGGGACCTCCCCAAGGGCCCTGGGCTTGAGGGGACAGGCAGGGGGCACTGGTGCCTGGCACATGGGCGTGTCCTGGTTCTGAGAACTCAGGGCCCAGCTCCTCAGTGTCCCTAGTTTGTTTCCCTTCTCTTCCCTGCTTCCCAGCCTGACACTCTGCTCTGCACCCCCAGATATGTGTCCGCCTTCTGTCCAGTGGGCGGCCCATGCTGTACAGCTTCCAGACATCCCTGCCCAAGCTTCCCGTGCCCAGTGTGCCGGCCACAATTCAGCGGGTGAGGGCCTGAGTCAGGCATCCTGATGGACAGAGTAGTCTGGAGTCAGGACTTGTCCAAACATGAGGGACCCTCCCTTTCAAAGAATGTATTTGAGGGAGGTGGGGCTGGGGGCAGCACAGGGGTGGGACAGGGGCAGCCATTGCTGTCCGGCCCCCACACTGACAGAAACCTGGCTCGATAGTACCTGGAGTCCGTGCGGCCCCTGTTGGATGATAAGCAGTATCACCGCATGGAGACACTGGCCAAGGAATTCCAGGACAAGACTGCCCCCAGGCTGCAGAAGTACCTGGTACTGAAGTCGTGGTGGGCAACTAACTATGTGAGTCCCCCCAGGCTTCCCATCCCCCCACTTCACTCCCATCTGCCACCTGGCCACTGCAGCCCTAAGCTCCCGCCCTCCCACAGGTGAGTGACTGGTGGGAAGAGTACATCTACCTTCGAGGCAGGACGCCCATCATGGTGAACAGCAACTATTACGTCATGGTAAGAGGCAGAGCAAATGTGGCACTGTGTGGTCTGCTCTATCCCTGGCTGTGGGTCTCTGGGCAGAGGGCCTGGAGAACAGCCCAGAACCCTGGTAGTGGTTTCCACAGGCGAGGGGGTACTCTGGAGCGAGGCCCAAGGGAAGGGGTGGGGGGAGGTCCTGGGAGAATATGGTCAGGAAACAGCACAGGAGCGATGGGGATACTGAGGGTCCAGAATCCAGCAGCCCCACAGCCTGACTCGGTCACTCTCAGGGGCCCTGGGGCTCCCTTTGCCACTGCTTCTGCCCTCGGTTCTCTCAGAGGCTTCCTGGGCGTGGGCCCTTAGCTTTCCTGAAGCCATCACTGGGGAGTTTCCCTAGACAGGCCTTCCTTTGGTCACCCTGTGGATCCAGGTCTCCTTCTCTTAGCACCTGGCACAACGCTGTCTCCCCCCGCTGTGTGCCTGGCGCCCCCCAGCCCAGCCACGGGCCACACCGCGAGCTCAGTGCTCTTCCACTGTCGAGAGCACCCTGACTTGCAGGCTGGGTCCCCGTCCTCCCCAAGCCTGTCCTCCCAGAAACACGCACAACTTGTCTGTACCTGAGATTTTAAGTAGTTTTTCTAGTGGTGGGGACCCCTTTCTCAAAGCAAAATTAACGAAACATGACCAAACAGGTTATGGAAAAGCAGTTGAAATCAGAGCTGGGGCTGAGGAGGGACGTGGTCAGTTGGGCATTTCATCTTTGGCGGGCCACCTGGCAGTGAGGGATGGACAGGAAGCAAGGGACAAGACCCCTCAGGCCGTGAGCAGGGAGACCAGGTGACAATGTGCACCTGTCACAGCTACCCTGCGGCCTCGGCTCTGTCTGGTAGGACTTCGTGCTCATCAGGAACACAGATGTGCAGGCCGCCCGCTTGGGAAACGCTGTACACGCCATGATCACCTACCGCCGTAAACTGGACAGGGAGGACATCAAGCCTGTGAGTGGTGCTGGGTTGAGGGCTGAAGGGAGAGGAGGCCCCGTCTTAGCCCTGCCGTGCCTCCCTCTCAGGTGATGGCGCTGGGCATCGTGCCCATGTGCTCCTACCAGATGGAGAGGATGTTTAACACCACTCGAGTCCCGGGCAAGGAGACAGGTACGGCCACAGCGCCCGGGATGGGGCTGATGGGACAGAGCCCCCATGCTCCCAGCTGTGGGCCCACCATGGCCAGGTGCCTACTGCCTGTTCATCACTTAGTGTCCTCACTGTCTCGGGGTGCATAACAGTCTGATTGATAGCCAGCTTCTGACCAACACTAGACACCTGCTGTGAGCAGGCACGGCACTGGTGCCCCCTGAGTAAGGAGCACCCATAGGAGGGAGTGTGGCTGCCCCTTTCAGAGGAGGGCAGGCTCACCAGGGGGTGGGCAGGAACAGCAGCAGCCTGCGTTTCTGACATAGGTAGTCTGTGTCCTTTCCTCGAGTTCTGGTTTCCTCCTTTATGAAATGCCTCCTGGGACTGTCGTTGGCATGACCGAGAGGTATGGAAGCTCCCTGCGGGCGACTCCGCCCCGGGAAGGAAGCCCAGGCAAAGGCCCGGCTGAGCAGGGGCCACGGGAGTCATCCAGCAATCCTGTGGCTGGGGTGCCCAGGCCAGGGCGGCGTCAGGAAGGGAGGTACCCCTGCCCTCCGCCCTCCTGCCTCAGCCCGCATGCTGGCCTCCATCACAGACGTGCTGCAGCACCTCGCGGAAAGCAGGCACGTGGCCGTCTACCACAAGGGCCGCTTCTTCAAGGTATGGCTCTACGATGGCTCCCGCCTGCTGCAGCCCCGGGAGCTGGAGCTGCAGTTCCAGAGGATCCTGGACGACCCGTCTCCAGCCCAGCCCGGGGAGGAGAAGCTGGCAGCCCTAACTGCAGGCGGAAGGTACCCTTGCAGGCAGGGCCATCCTGGCTGAGGTTCGGGTCCCTGGGGGAGGGGCATCCCTGACACAGTGTCCTCCATTCTGACTGGCCCCCATGGCAGTGAGGGGCACTGGTGGCAGTGGCAGTGGAGTTGCTGCAGTCACTTCTCACTGAGGTGTGCAGAAGGCACCTGCCCCAGCTGCGGGCCCTGCAAGGCCCAGGGCAGTGCCCTCGTCTGCAGCCAGGTGGCTTGCACTCACCCTGCCCTCACACCCCAGAGTGGAGTGGGCACAGGCACGCCAGACCTTCTTCAGCTCCGGCAAGAACAGGGCCGCCCTCGATGCCATCGAGCGCGCTGCTTTCTTCGTGGCCCTGGACGAGGAGTCTCACGGCTTTGACCCCGGAGATGAGGCCAGCCTCAGCCTCTACGGCAAGGCCCTGCTGCACGGCAACTGCTACAACAGGTACTCCGCCGCCCTGCCGGGGCTGGCGCCGCCCTGCCGGGCTCCTCACCTGCCTTCCGTCATCGCTGTCTCTTGCCCTGGCAGGTGGTTTGACAAGTCCTTCACGCTCGTCGCCTTCAAGAACGGCCAGCTGGGCCTCAACACAGAGCACTCGTGGGCAGACGCCCCCATCATAGGGCACCTCTGGGAGGTGACAGGCCAGAGGGGTCTGGTGGGCAGGCTGTGGGGGACAGAGCAGGGGCGAGGACAGCCTCTCAGCCTGGCCTTCTCCATGCAGTTTGTCCTGGGCACGGACATCTTCCACCTGGGCTACACGGAGACGGGGCATTGCCTGGGCGAGCCGAACCCCATGCTGCCACCTCCTCAGCGGCTGCAGTGGGACATTCCTGAGAGGGTGCGCAGGCCGGGAAGGGGCAGGGTAGTCTGGGATAGTGACAAGTGTACCTGGATGCCCTGCTGCCTCCTCCCCTCCCGCCAGCCCCACCCACAGGGGTGTGGCCCCAGGGTGAGGGGACTTGTGGGCAAGGTGGTGGGTAGAGACACTGTGAGGGGAGTCTCTGTCCCTGGGGCAGGCATCAGCGCCTCCCCCACTGGAGCTGTCGAGGCCCTGAGACAGCCCGGCCTAGCCCCCAGGCCCTTCCCATGTCTCCGCAGTGCCAGGCGGCCATCGAGAGCTCCTACCAGGTGGCCAAGGCGCTGGCAGACGACGTGGAGCTGTACTGCTTCCAGTTCTTGCCTTTTGGCAAAGGCCTCATCAAGAAGTGCCGGACCAGCCCCGACGCCTTTGTGCAGATTGCTCTGCAGCTGGCACACTTCCGGGTAGGAGCCCTGCAGGGTGCTGCGGGCACAGGGTGACCCTGGCATCCACTTGCCAAGTTCACTCCTCTGTGTTCCCCAGGACAGGGGCAAGTTCTGCCTGACCTATGAAGCCTCGATGACCAGACTCTTCCGGGAAGGACGGACCGAGACTGTACGTTCCTGCACCAGCGAGTCCACGGCCTTCGTCCGGGCCATGGTGCAGGGGTCCCACACGGTGAGCTCCCTGTGGCCACACGAGGAGGCGGCCTCCACTCCTGCTCACTTGAGGGTTGGGGCTGCTCCTCACTGCTCCACTCCTGCCCCCCAGAGAGCAGACCTTCAGAAACTCTTCCGGAAAGCCTCTGAGAAGCACCAGAGCATGTACCGCTTGGCCATGACGGGCGCCGGCATCGACAGGCACCTGTTCTGCCTTTACGTGGTCTCCAAGTACCTGGGGGTCAGCTCCCCTTTCCTGGCGGAGGTCAGTGTTGTGCGTGGCTGTGTTCTCTGTTCCTTCAACCTCGTCTCTTGGGTCACGGCCTGTTTCTGTCTGACTGGAGGGCTAGGGCAGGTGCCTCGTCCACACCGCGCCTGGGCCCATTGTCCTGGCATTCAGAGCAGGGTTGGTGTTCCTGTGAGCAGGGCAGATGGACAAACGGATGACATGGCAAGTGGCAGCGGCGCTCCTGAGAAAAGTGGAGAGGTGGGGGAGGATCAGCCTGGCAGCACGCTCTTGGAGGGGACAGCAGCAGGGGAGGAGGGGGAGGAGTAGAACCGATGGAGAGAGGGGGTAGAGGAGAGGTCAGAGGGGCGGCAGGCCAGCTGGCCTCCACACAAGATTGAGAGGTTGTGCAGATGCCGTGATGGTGAGAACAGATGGGGGGCACCAGGAGCAGTGGTCAGCAAGGCCCTGCCCTGCGTTCCTCCTGCATCCTCAGCCAGGACAGCACCTGGCTCTTGCAGGTGCTCAGGCACCACCTGTCAGCAGGTGTGCACTGAGTGCATGGGTTCTGACCACTACAGTGTCCCTCTTGCAGGTGCTGTCAGAGCCCTGGCGCCTCTCTACCAGCCAGACTGCTCAATTCCAGATCCGCATGTTTGACCCAAACAAGTACCCCAATCACCTGGCTGCTGGTGGTGGCTTTGGCCCCGTAAGTGCCCTTGAAGGGGAGTGTATGCATTGGACAGGAACGGGGGTGTGTTTCAGTGGAGAGGGCAGGGCCTTCAGGAGATCAGACCAGAGGCTAGAGCACAGCCTTGTTCCTGCCCTGCTGGGTCCCCACCTGTGCCAGCGCCTCTGCTAGCACCTCTGCTGAGCATGACGTTGCTCGGGGCTGGCGTCCCCTCTGCCACCTCTGGAGGAGAGTGTGTGACTCTTCCCCGGGACACTCCCGTGGGCTCATTCATCAGGGCTGTAGAGACGCCCCCAGGAGGAGGCTCCTCCAGGAGAGCCTGAGGTCCTAGATCCCCGGTGAACGAGGGGAGGAGGACAAAGTTGTATGGTTTGCACACTGTTTCCTGGGGGCGGGGCCCTTCCCGAGAGTCTCTTGGAGCATCACCTTGGCTTTGGATCTTCGAGATTGGGTTTACCACCGCTTCCCACCGCGTGCTGCTCTCAGGTCGCCGATGACGGCTATGGCGTCTCCTACATGATCGCAGGCGAGAACACCATCTTCTTCCACGTCTCCAGCAAGTTCTCCAGCTCGGAGACGGTGAGTGCCCTGCTCCCGCTCAGACCCGAGGAGGGGCGCCAGCTGGGCCCCGTCTGGCTAGGGAAGGGTCCTTGCTTGTGGGGACAGAGGGACAGGGGCTTGCCTGGAGGTGGGCCTGAGCTTTTGGCTCCCACAGAATGCCCAGCGCTTTGGGAACCACATCCGTCAAGCTCTGCTGGACATCGCTGACCTTTTCCAAGTTCTCAAGGCTGACAGCTGAGGGCTGGAGAAAGGCCAGCTGCCCTTTTGTTCCCGCATGTTGAGGAACGGGCCTGTGGTCAGCTCACAGGCACCAGGGTGGCCATGCACAGGTGCCCAGGTTCCAAGGACAGCACTAGCAGCATGTGCTCTCTGGGCCAACACTGCTCCCTGAGGCCCACCTGATGGAGGTGGGATTGGAGCAGGGAGGGAATTTTGACTTTTTTTCTTGCTAGATACTAATAAACATAAGGCTGTGTAATTCTCTTAGCCCTTAGATTCCTGTGTTTTGTTTGGAAACTAGGAGACCCCTCACCCCTGCCCCAGCTCAGGCCAGAGAGGTGGCAATGATGGAACTGGGGCTGGGAGAGGAGAGGCTGTGACCTACTTTAAAATGTGTCTCTGCTGAGGTCACTCTGCACACCCACTATGTGCATTTGGAATAAATTCTTCCTTTAGAACCTTCATTTGTCCTCTAGGGTCACTTGTGTTTGTCTGCTTTTTTGTCTTTTAAATATTTTATTTATTTATTTATTTTCAGAGAGGGGGAGGGAAAAAGAGAAACATCAGTGTGTGGTTGCCTCTTGTTCGCCCCCTACTGGGGACCTGGTGCACAACCCAGGCATGTGTCCTGACTGGGAATTGGACCTGTGACCCTTTGGTTCATAGGCCGGCACTCAATCCACTGAGCCACACCAGCCAGGGCTCAACTGGCTTTTGATTAATGTTGAAATTCAGCCAAAGTTATCTGATCTGTCCTTGGTTAAGATAAGAGAAACCATCATGCACAACCAGCATGTAAACTTCTGGTGACAACCCACCGGACCCAAACAAACCCTTTGAGCTCCCTGGGTTTGCAGGTCTGCACTAGTTAGGGCTAGCAGTCATAACAGATAAACCCTGAAATCTCAATAGAAGTTTAATTCCTGCTCACTTGGCTGAGACAGACTGCTCCAGACCACTGTTCAAAGACATGCTGACAGAGCCTCTGACTTTCTCAGCTAGTTCCCAAGCTGCCTCAGACATCAGTCCCCAGCAGGTGCATGAGAGAAGACAGAATCTGTCATGGGAGGTTCTCATGGGCCTGGCCTGACCGTGACACAAAGCACTTCCGTCTCCATCCCACTGGCCTGGACTCACGCTGTAAGACAGGCTGGGAAATGTAGTCTAGCTGTGTGTCCACGCTATAAAGGAAACATTTGGTGAACAGTTAGCCAGTCTGACGCACAAGGGCATGGACAGACCAGACTGACATCTGTGGGCTCCCTGAGAGCCCACCCTTCTGGGCCTGGGCCCTGCGACACGTTCGAGAAGTCCACCTCCAGGCCCCTCACATTCCAGCCCAGCTGCTCTCTCAGTCTCCTCTGCCACTCCCCAAGAACCCTGAGCCCCGGCCACACTCGCTGAAGTTGGTGGGCTCATCCATCCCTTGCCTGTTCCTTCACAGAGTCTTCTGTCTGGAGTCCTGTGCCCTTCCTCAGCCTGGCAGACTTCATTGCCCACTAGAGTTATTTCTGACTTGTGTTTTTCTGGGCAGTCCACGCGAATGGCAGAAGGAGTGGAAATATGCAGGGTGACTCACAGGTGGGAAGGGACAGCCTGAGAACCAAGTGGAGGGTGTATGTAAGGCCCAGGCAGCAGCCTCTTCAATAGATAGGTGGGGACTGGCTCTCTGCCCAGAATGATCTGGCTCAACGCTAGCTCTTTTTTCTGCTCTGCAATCAGTGGACTAAGGATTGGAATCCTTGAGAGAAAATTTAGTGGGTCCCAGATTCATCAGGGATGTCAAACACAAGGTGTTTAAATACGAAGTTAACAGCCTTCTGAACTGGCCTCTATCCTCCTCTTCCCCATCTCAGCCAGTGGTGTCACACTCCAGCCACTAACCCATTCCATCCCATTCCTACTTTCTCCCTCACTTGGCCACATCACAAGCCGGGCCAAGTTTTCCTTCCCTCCACCATGACCACCACCTCGCCTGCCCACTCCTCCATCATTACTCATCCAAACGACAGCAACAGCCAGCTCCATAAACAAAGACAGCTTGTCCAGCCTCCTCCCGGCCACAGCTGTATGTGCACCCTCTATAAGGCCAAGAGCTTTCTCCCTGTCCTTGCTTGGCGATTTGTGCTTCTGCCCCGAGGCCAGCAGCACCTGGCAGACCTGGGCTGGAAGCAATGCTTCCCTTCCCAGCGGCACGTACCTGGGCCCTGCCTGCTTCATCTCCCTGAGCCTTGGCTTCCTCCTCTGTTAGGACTTAGGATGCAACAATGACAGCAACATGTGGTAGTTATGAAGACCACAAATGCTCAGGCATCCAGCTATTCATTCAACAAATGTTTGTTAGCACCTGCTGTGCCACGTGCTGTCCTGGACACGGCAACGCCACGGTGCAGCAGGCAGGCAGGGCCCTGGGCGCAGGGCCACACACACCCTCGAAGAGACAAGAAGAGGAACACAAGTTTCAGGACACGAGTGACCTCTCATCCCAGCTCCACCCTCCCTCGGCCTCACCCCTCCTCCACCAAGGCCCAGTGAGGCTTGTTTTCATTCCGAGAACTTTTTTAAAAAATTGAATTTATTGAGGTGACAGTGCTTAATAAAGCAGGTATCAGGTACACAGTTCTACAGCACATCATGCATACACTCTATTGTGCATCTACCGGCCCAAGCGAGTCTCCCTCCACCACCACGTGGGAAGGATAATAGTGAAGGGGGTGCGCTCTTTGCCCACCGGTGAAAACGTCTCCCGCCCTGGGACAGCCTGGGATGGCTCCACCTTTTCCGCTGGAGACTAGCCAATGAGGCCTCGAGGTCCGCTTCCTGACCAGCCGGGTTGGTCCAGCCACATGCTGGCAGCCCCACCCTTCGTGCTCCAAGAGTGCCAGCCAATGAGGACAAGAGGCCAGCTCCGGGGGCGGGGCTGGTAACAAAAAGGGGCGGGGCTTCTCTCAAAGGAGCCTCCTCAGGCCCCAGCCCTGAGAGGGCGGAGGAGCTGACAGTCCGGAGCGAGTGAGTGGGCAGAGCGCTGGCGGAGCAGGAGGTGAGCGAGGGCCGCCACCCGCCGGAGGGCTCCGGACCCTGGTGTGCCCTGACCCCGGCTGTGCCCGGCGCCTCGTGCCCAAGCCCCCCCCTCACCCCAGCCACCTCCCCGACCCCCGCAAGAGCAGGATCCAGTTCCCTGGCGGCGCCGGAGCTCTGACCGGGTCTTGAGTCACAGGCGGTGGATTACATGTTCACTCCGGGGACAAACGCAGCCGTCAGTTTCGGTGACCCCTGGGTCAGGCAGACCGGAGCCGGAGGGGTTGGGGTGACCTCGCGGTGGGGGGGGCAGAGGAGCTGGAGCGAGAGGTGGGGGGGGTCACGCCGCTCCTGTCTGCGCACCCCCGCCCAGATGGCCGCCGCCGAGCCCGGGGAGCGAAGCTACGACGACATGCTGAGAATGCTGTCGGACCTGAACAAGGACCTGGAGAAGGTGCTGGAGGAGATGGAGAAGATCTCCGGTAGGCCGCGCCCCCCCCCGCCCCCGGCCTCCCCCCGCCCCCGGGCCGGGGCCGCCCTCCCCGCCGCGCCTCCCGACCGCCCCGTGTCGCCGGTGCGCCGTTTGACTCCCAGCCCTGAGCGCCGCCTTGAATTGTTTTCCTGGGTCGCGTGCCGCGCCTCATTCCTGCGGCGGGGCTGCTGTCTCGCCGCGGCAGAGACGGTGCCTGCGCGCGGTGCGGACCGCCTCCGGCCGCAGCGAGCGGCAACGCTGCCCCTGTGCGCAGCCTTGGCGCCCCCTCCCGCGGCAACGGAGTTGAACAAACGTCTCCATTTTTGCACAGTATTAGCCTGCTAATGTATTCCACGCTTCCACTAAATGATAACCAGCAGTGGCGGTAATACCATTATAATTTCTTTAATTTGTTCGTTACCTTACGAATTATAAGAACATGTGTAATTCTTATAATTTATGAGCCCAAGTTTTGCTAGAGAAAATTGTAATGTAAAACAAATTTTAGAAAGGATGCATACTCTATTCAAATGAAAAAATATTTTTAAAGACATTACTAATTTGAAAATAATCTCAATTTATTACCACATGCTTCAGAAAATTCCTATCTGGAAATGTTTGCAACATTTTTGCCTGTGTACTCGAAAGTTCTTTATATTTTTAAAGAGGTTTTATTTACTTATTTTTAGAGAGAAGGGAAGAAGAGGAGACAAACGTCAGTGTGTGGTTGCCTCTCATGCGCCCCCTGCTGGGGGCCTGGCCCGCAACCCAGGCCTGTGCCCTGACCGGGAATTGAACTGGTGACCCTTTGGTTCACAAGCTGGAGCTCAATCCACTGAGCACCACCAGCCAGGGCAAATTTTTTATGTTTTTTAAAACTACCCTTTAAAAATCTTCTGTGATTCATTTTCTCTATAAGCTATATAATTCCTTCCATCTAATTAAATATTGTATTTAACAGCATTTGCTGAGCATCTACTCTGTTATTCTAGGGTTATAAAGTTGAAGGCATGCTCATTCATTACAGAAGTGGGTGGAAGCCAGAAACAGTCATCAACATGACTAATTATAATTTAAATATATAAGTTAAAATTAAAATGCATGTCAATTTTATATTAAAATCAAAACCTGGCAAATGCTAACAGAGTATACCAAGTACTGGGAAGGGAGCAGAGGAAAAAGGGAGGCTGTCTGGGGAGGCAGCAGAGGCTCCACACAGAGCGTCAGGAGAGGAGCAGAGACTGGGCAGATGAGTAGACTGCGGCGGGTAGAGAGGAGGCCGTCCAGCAGAAGAGGCGGTCAAGGCCGCGTGTCATGAGGGAAAGCCTGGGGTCCTCCAGGAGCCGGATCATGCAGGTGCACAAGGTAGTGGGCCCAACAAAGAAGAGGCTGCAAGGCGAGAAGTGTCTACAATTCCACGCTGAGGAGCTCACCTCTCTTGTCTAAGTGAGAGGGGGACATCTGAGTGCCCAATTTTGATCTATAAGTGTTATTTTATCTTTCATATTTATATCTGTAATACAGCTGGAGTACACTACCCTTTTTCATTGGTTTTTGATATTATTTCTTCATGCACTAAATTTCCGTATACCCTTAGGTTTATCTCTGAGCTTACTGCTTCCTTCCACTGGTTAATGTGTCTGCACCACACTGTTTTCAAAATAGCGATTTATAAGTTGTCTTCCTATCTACTAGGGCTTGTTCCCCACGTTTAACTTTTTTTAAGATTGACTTAGTTATTAGGCCTTTATTCTTTCATATACGTTTTTACAGTTTACAAAAACTGATAGTTTTCTCTTTTACCTTCCAATCCTTACACCATTTATTTCTTTTTTTCTATTCCATTTACCAGCATCTCCAGTACCAGTAACATCATTAGAGGTACCCTTTTTTGATACCAGTCTTATAGGGAATGTATCCAGTTTCTCTATTATGTATAATATTTACTCTAAGGTTTTGGTATATTGCCTTTGGTAAGTAAAAGATGTCTCCTTCTATTCCTAATTCGTTAGAGTTTGATTGTTTAAAATTAGAAAGAGGTAAACTTTTTTAACTGCCTCTTTTGCATTAAGTGAGATATTCTTATGATTTCCTTCTTTTTATTGCTGTGGTTAATTATAGTGATTGGTTTTCTGATATTCAACCATCCTTGAATTTCTTTTACAAACTCTGCTCAATCATAACATATTATCTTAACACTGTTAGATTGGACTAGCTCGTTATAGTTAGGGCTTCACATCTATGTTCATGTGAAATCTATAATTTTTCTCATATGGTCTTTGGTTTCAGAATAAACCAGCTTAGACAAAACTATGTTTTTATTTTTGTTTATCTCTACTCTCAAATGTTCTACAATATAAATAAAATGCTTCTATAAAATACTTTTCTTTAAAAGCTACGCCAGTCCATACAGTGAGGTTACCAGTCTTCCTAATCTCTGGAATCACTTGTCTTACATAAGCATTAACTGTTCTTTCAAAATTTGTTAAGAACTCAGCTGTAAGATTACCTGGGACCTGAGGTTCGGGGAGGTAGAACATCATTTGCGTTTTTAAATGTTGCTTGATCTCTTTTTCCGATGACGTAAATTAGCCCCTGCACTGTGACGTCCAGGCCTGTCGTCATCCTCCGCCGCCTGGCTAGCCGGCGCTCGCTCTCAGTCACTGTGCTCTGTCGTGCATGCCCGCTCCCAGGCCCTCGAGGCAAATCCACTTACCGCATCACTAGTTAGTTCTCCCATCTCCTAAGCAGAGTTTGGGGACGCTTCATCCTCATCCTTTACTAAATTTTCTGTCTAGGTGCCGACCCTCAGTGGTCACTGTCACCAATCCAAACGCCACTTTGGGGTGCAGTGGAAAAGGAAATTTGAGTTAGTGCAAACA